>CM036940.2:62390087-62410139 GCA_020352615.2 Yoshiicerus persimilis
AAGTGCGGTTTATTAGTAAAACCAAAAGATTCAATTTACGGGTCGGGAAGAGCAAGCCATCTCTTTTATTTTAGTTTGGTGCTACGTTACATGCCGAAATTACTGTATAAGAGATTGAACAATTCATTTCTAGTATTTACAAGCGATATATTTGTATTGTTGTCAATTTTAATATACTTACACTTACATATTCATGCAAAGAGCAAACTGCCCATAATAGTTTACTGTTTTTCAATAAAATTGTCACATATGTGCTTAGGAAATACAATACATATAGGTACACAGATAATATCTTTTCCAATTCCTTTTATTTACTAGCGTTTTCGGAGCCACGAAACTGTATTAAAATAACCATGTAAGTTATCATTGCACTTAAAGCCTGGAAATCAAATTTTTTTTCCAATATTAATATACATTAATGCATAAACAGTATTAGATATATAAAGATTATTGTACAGAATTCAGAATTCTTGGACTATTAGCTTAATGATTGTAAAGGTTTAACATACCGATGTCATTAAGGAACAATTAAGGTTAAAGAATCCGCCTACATTTATAGATGGTGGATTATTAACTATTCTGGAGGCATTTAGTATGATCTATAATACAAATCATACAGCAAGTAGTAATTTAAAAACAAGAGCAAAACCATAATGACAATCTTTTTAAGATTTTTAATTTAGGTTGCAAAAATTTTAAAATTTTTACCTTGTTTTCCATTTCCGATGTGAGTAGGTGATAAGGTATATTTTGTAATTTGTGCACAATTTTCAAATACCTCTCAGATACATTTCCACATTCATTGCAAAGTAGATATAGAGTTAATGAATACATAACGACAGAAGCGATTGGGAGTGCAATATAGAGTAGTTGCTCGTAAGGCAATGCTAAAACATGAAACGAATTTCCCAGAATGCCTATAATTGTCAGTAAGCATTCTATAAACATTTCTTTGGTAAACGCATTTGAAAAGTTGTTGATTAATTCTTCTAATAAACTGGCTAACTCAAGTAATTTGGAAAGTTGATCTCTTTTTTCTAAAGTGTTGTCTTTCGGAAACTCTAGCAATTCCCTTTTCGTTTTCGTATTTGGCTTTACGATAATAAGTTCTTCAATATAAATACTCTTGCTTTCTTCCTCTGAGGAAGTTAATTCCTCTAATTCATTAATAATCACACACAACCCAAAATTAAATAGTTTTATGAACAAAATAAAAAATAAAGAATTTGCTACATGAAATATTACGAAAAATGCTGATACTGTTTCATAAATCACAAAATATAAACTCAATAAAATTGATAACCCAAACTCGGTTTTGTTTGCTACAATAAATGCAATTGTCCACAGAAAGAAAATACAAAACAGTAGGATATTTAATAGTGAATAATTTCTCAAAAATTTGAAAATGTTTTTGAAAGTATCATTGTATTTTGTGTCAAAGTCGAGATCTATTCTCCGAAGGCTACTGTAAAATGATACGGTTTCTTTCCAAATGATAGCATGGGATTTCCTTTTCCAAATTCCTAGTACTCGTAATGTTCCAGTGAAAAGTCCAATGGACAAACCATTAATAACCGATGTAAGGAAAAGTGTCTGACTTTTGATTTGATTACTTGCATAAAAATCTAATATTGAAATTGTGGTATGTGTGAGCAAAAGAATAAAAACTATTTGAAGAATTACATTCCAGACTACGGGTATCGAGCACAAATCGGATTTTAACACTCGTAAATTGTCTTTCATTTTTCTTGTAGTCACACAGTAATAACCCGAAATATTTCCAATGATAAGTGCCCAAACTCCGGTTTTGATTAATTTATCTTCTTCAAACGAAGTTTGTGGGGTTGGTTGTGTATTGTCCATTTTTAAAAATGCGCTAGTAATGATTTTAGTTAAACTCGTCTAACTTTTAGAAAAACTGTAGTTCAAACTTAAGAAGCGTAAATAAATTATTGATATTTTTATGAGCAACGACCCAGTGCAAAACTTTATGCACCTAACATCAAAGTGTCACACAGATAGTCTCATAAGAGCAAATAAGTGTCAATTTGAGCAAATTACTGCACATTCTAATAATCCAATCACTTTATTTCTAAGAAATCATAATTCAGCAGGGTAAACAGTTAAAAGAAATTAATTTGCAATAAAAACGCCTCAAACGCAATAATTCCTTTTCAGAATGTACAAAGTACATATGAAAGAACGACCTTTTGACAATTTTGTACCTTAGAATATGCTTGCATTTAAATATTAGTTAAATGAAGAGGGTCTTACAATACATATTTAGGCATATAGGCGGACTAGAAAACCTAAATCGCGTGTTTGGTTAATTTATAGCTACCCAATGGTTCATATCGACACTTAACATTGATAAAGACGATAGTTGTTTGTAGTTAAATTTTTGCTGATGAAAATTCAAAATGTCATTCTTTGTTATTACTTAATAAAATCGCAATTTATTTACCTGGGGCAATTATTTACCTAAATGGGAAATTTTCCAATATACAGTAATTGATTCTTAGAGTTTTTTATGACTTATTTATGAGCATATGCATACCAGCGTATAGCACTACAATTTTCTCGTAATCCTTGGAGTGAATTAAGAGTATTCAATTAAACCAAGTACTTTAAAAATCAAAATTACTCTAAAGGACAATTTTATCATTGTATACCCTTATAAGATTGATATTTATTTGCTTTTGATACTTTTCTAGGTTAATAGGTTAGTCTGAGCATTAGGAATGCTATTGTTACTATAAATATGTTAACAAAGGCAGGTTGAATAAAATGAGCAATCACATTTATGTCTTCAAGTATTTCTGCCTATAATAGTAAGTAATACCAATCAATAAAGTGAAAACCTATTATTTAGCAATACCAATTACAACTGCATTGAAATATCATTGTAATTCTTTTTTATAACTTACTATAATAAATATAAATTGGGTAAATTATAATTTATAAGTATCTTATACGTATCTACAAATATTAAGAGGTTTTTTCTACAGTTATTAGTAATATTTGTATTTAATTTTCAGAACCTTTAAACTGTACCAAAATCACTATGTAGGTAATCATTGAACTCAAAGCCTGGAAGAGATTAACATAATTTTAATTTTTTGCAAATTTTTGCTAAGCATGAGTAATGCGTTTGAGTAATGCCGAAACATACCGAGGTTAGGATGGAACAATTAACTTTAAAAAATCCCCCTATGTTAATAGCCGGTGGATTGCTGCCAAGCCTGGATACAATTAAGTGAATCTGCAAGTATTATATAATTATTCATTTGGACTTTAAGTTTAATTTAATAATTAATAAATAATTAATATCGTTAAATAAAAGTATATTATTTATGAAGTGGAATTATTGATGCGTTAAATTAATTACTTTATTCTCCATTTCTGAATTAAGAAGATTGTATGGAAGATTTTGGAGTTTGTGTATTACTTTCAAGAAATTTTCTGTAACCTTACCGCACTCGTAGCAAAGGAAATATAGAGCAAAGCAATAAAGAAGTATGCAAAACGACGATTGGACCATAAACAGATAATTTATATCTGTAAAGGTAGCAGGACGAACTACCAGGGCATTAAAAACGTTAACCAAAATGTACAGGAGCATTAAAACGTAATCCATTATTATTCCTTTGGTAAAAGTAGCTGAGAATTTAAGAATTAAATTTTCTAATAAATCTATTAAATCAAGTATCCTGAAAAGCTTTAATCTATTTTTGTATGTATCATCTTTGAAGCAATCTATCAAGTCACCCTTAGAATACTTATTGAAAATTGCTAATTTTTCAAGACTTCTAACTTCCTTTGAGTTAAAAGAAATTTCTACTAATTCGTTTGTGATAACGTGTAATCCAAAATTGAATACTTTGATGAAAAATAGTAAAAATAATGAATTAGCGGCATGAAATATTGAACAAAAGATTAAAATCGATTGATACATTATTCCGATTAAGATATTAATTAAACTAATACTGTTGCTTAGAAATGCCAATTGTAACGCAGTTAGCCCAGAAAGAAATACAAAAGTTAATATCAATATAATGACAGCAAAATACTTCAAATAAACGTAAATTTTTGTGAATAAATACGTATATTTTCTGGCAAATCCAGAACTTATGTTTTGCAAGTGAGTATAAAAGGAAACAGTGTCTTTCCAAATTGAAAAGTGACACTTTCTTTGCCAGATTCCTAAAACTCTCAATGCCAAAGTGAAAATTACGAGAGAAAGATTGTTAATAACTGTAGTGTAAAATGCTGTTTTTCCGTGCAAGATGTAGTACTGTTTATAACTAGGAGATGTAACCATGCTGTCAATTGTTACAATAATAAAGACAAGAGATGCAACTTGAAGGATTATATTCCAAAGTACAGCAATGGAAAACAGCTCTGAACGTATTACTCGGTACTTATCCACTGTTTTTGTGGTAAGGCAATAGTAACCAGAAATCCTTCCCATTTTAATCGCCCAGATTCCAGTTCCTATTAACGTTTCTTCTTGGTTAGAACTAACTGGAGTTTCTCTACTTTTCATTATTCAAAAAGATTATTATAATCACTTTTACAATTAATTCCTGTTTTTTAGATTATGAAAGAGATCCCTGTTTTATCTAAATGCCTGAGACAATGAGGATTTACTAACTTTTCTCGAAACTTTTGATACCTAATTACTTGGCTTATTTCTAAATAAACCGTAACATTACAATATTTACCTCGCCGACTGCATTTCTTATGTAGTAATGACTATCCAATGAAATTGTAGATATTTGTATCACTATTAATGAGAATCGGGACATGAAATTAATATTATGCATCTAATGTAATCCAAATAGTATATTTACTTAAATGTCTTCAACACAATAACACTTCAAACAAAATTACAATAGGTTTTGTAACCAAAGTAATTGCCTGTATTTGTCAGAATTGTCAATCTTTTAAGCAGAAGTATCTGGAATCGTAACCATTTAAGAAATTGCCTGTTTAGACGATATTAGAAGAATTAAATGTCAACAATATATCAGGTATTCCATTTATGCATTCAAAACGTCAATTTAGTCAAAAATATTCAAGTAAATAATTTTATGCTTACATTCTTGTAATGCTGATATTGTTAGACACTTTAATAAAATTGAATTTGAATTTTGAATTTGAATTTATGCTTGAACGTTGGAATAGGTACACTGAATTATGTATGGAAATTTGAATTACTATCAAGACAATAAATAAGTAGAGTAGAAAGAGAATAGTGCATTATTATCTTGCTTTGCAACCACTTTTAGTATATCAAAACGGGTTTCAACAATGGAAAGCTCGTCAATAAAATAATTTTTAGAAAGGTACTCAAAATCTCAACAAAATACAGGCTATTTTTTAAATCGATTTCATATGTAGAAACAAAGTATAATTAAAAACATAAACAACAACCTGACAACAAATTTGCCTGTTACTTTTTTGACATGAAAAAATAAATAGTTACAGAAAACAAAAATATTTTTATTCTACTACTTCTACTACTTTAATACTTCAAAAATCAAAATTACTCTAAAGGGCAATTTTATCATTGTATACCCTTATAAGATTGACATTTATTTGCTTTTGATACTTTTCTAGGTTAATAGGTTAGTCTGAGCATCAGGAATGCTATTGTTACTATAAATATGTTAACAAAGGCAGGTTGAATAAAAGGAGGAGCAATCACATTTATCTCTTCAAGTATTTCTGTATAATAATAAGTAAGGCCAAACAATAAAGTAAAAACCTATCATTTAGCAATACCAATTACAACTGCATTGAAATATTATCATTGTAATTTCTTTTATAACTTACTATAATAAATATAAATTGGGTAAAAGTATCTTATATGTATCTATAAATACTGAGAGCTTTTTTCTCTAGTAATTAGTAATATTTGTATTTAATTTTCAGAACCTTTAAACTGTACCAATATCACTATGTAGGTAATCATTGAACTGAAAGCCTGGAAGAGAATAACATAATTTTAATGTTTTTACAAATTTTTGCTAAGCATGAGTAATGACAATGACTAATACCGAAACATACCGAGGTTAGGATGGAACAATTAACTTTAAAAAATCCCCCTACGTTAATAGACGGTGGATTGCTGCCAAGCCTGGATACAATTAAGTGAATCTGCAAGTATTAGATAATTATTCATTTGTACTTTAAGTTTAATTTAATAATTAATAAATAATTAAATAAAAGTATATTATTTATGAAGTGGAATTATTGATGCGTTAAATTAATTACTTTATTCTCCATTTCTGAATTAAAAAGATTGTATGGAAGATTTTGTAGCTTATGTATTACTTTCAAGAAATTTTCTGTAATGTTACCGCACTCATAGCAAAGAAAATACAGAGCAAAGCAATAAAGAAGTATGCAAAACGACGAGTGGACCATAAACAGATAATTTATATCTGTAAAGGTAGTAGGACAAACTACCAGGACATTAAAAACGGTAACCAAAATGTACAGGAGCATCAATACGTAATCCATTATTATTCCTTTGGTAAAGGTAGCTGAGAATTTAAGAATTAAATTTTCTAATAAATCTACTAAATCAAGTATTTTGGTAAGCTTTAATCTATTTTCGTATGTATCATCCTTGAAGCAATCTAACAAGTCACCCTTAGAGTATTTATTGAGAATTGTTAAGTTTTTAAGACTTCTAGCTTCCTTTGAGTTGAAGTTGAAGGACATTTCTACTAATTCGCTTGTGATAGCGTGTAACCCAAAATTAAATACTTTGATGAAAAATAGTAAAAATAATGAATTAGCGACATGAAATATTGAACAAATGATTAAAATCGAGTGATACATTATTACGATTAGGATATTAAATAAACTAATACTGTTATTGACAGACGCTAATTGAAACGCAATTAACCCAGAAAGAAATACAAAAGTTAATATCAGTATAATGATTGCAAAATATTTCAAATAAATGTAAATTTTTGTCAATAAATACGCATATTTTCTGTCAAATTCTGAGCTTATTTGCTGCAACTGAGTATAAAATGAAACAGTGGCCTTCCAAATTGAAAAATGATACTTTCTGTGCCAGATTCCTAAAACTCTTAATGACGCAGTAAAAATCATGAGAGAAAGACTGTTGATAATTCCAGTGTAAAATGCTGTTTTTCCGTGCAGGATGTAGTACTTTTTATAACTAGGAGATGTAACCGTGCTGTCAATTGTCACAATAATATTGACAAGAGATACAACTTGAAGGACTATATTCCAAAGTGTAGCAGTGGAAAACAGCTCTGAACGTATTACTCGGTACTTATCCACAGTTTTTGTGGTAAGGCAATAGTAACCAGAAATCCTTCCCATTTTAATCGCCCAAATTCCAATTCCTATTAACGTTTCTTCATGGTTAGGACTAACTGGAGTTTCTCTACTTTCCATTATTCAAAAAGATTATTATAATCACTTTTACAATTAATTCCTGTTTTGTAGATTAGGAAAGAGATCCCTGTTTTACCCAAATGCCTGGGACAATGATGATTTACTAACTTTTCCCGGAACTTTTGATATCTATTTATTTGGGTTAATTAGAAATAGACAGTAACATTTACTGTGTTTACCCCGCCAACGGTATTTCTTATGTAATAATGACTATCGCGTGAAATTCTAGATATTTGTGTCACTATTAATGAGAATCGAGACATCAAATTATCGTTATGCATCTAATACAATCTAAATAGAATATTTGCTCAGGTATCTTCAACATAATAACACTTCAAACAAAATTACAACAGGTTGCAACAGGTTGCAACCAAAGTAATTGCCTATATTTGTCAGAATTATCAATCTCTTAAGCATATGTATCTTATCTTAAGCTCATGGATCGTAACCATTTAAGAAATTGCCTGATTAAAGGATATTAGAAGAATTAAATGTCAACAATATATCAGGTAATCCATTTATGCATTCAAAACGTCAATTTAATCAAAAATATTCAAGTAAATAATTTTATGCTTGAAAGTTGGAACATGGTAAGCATTATATTTGGAAATGAGAAATCGAATTACTATCAAGACAATGGAATTAATTATGTAGTATAAATAAGTAGAGTAGAAAGAGAATAGTGCATTACGTAGCTTGTTTTGCAACCACTTTCAGTAAAACGGGTTTCAACAATCGAAAGCTCGTCAATAAAATCATTTTTATAAAGGTACCTAAAATCTCAACAAAAAAATCCCATGTTATTTTTTGAAATCGATTTCATATGTAGAAACTGCGTATAACTAAAACACCATGAACAACAACCTTACACTAATTTGCCTTTTACTTTTTTGACAAGATAAAATAAGTAGTTACAGAAAACAAAAATATTTTTATTTTTAAATGTAAGATACAAATGTTGGAAGCTCACTGTTATATATAATGAAATAAGGAAGATTTCCTTTATTACACTATTTTTTCCAATAAATATATAATATATTGCATTTATACGTTCGCGTACTTTTGGTACAGTTTCAAATCAAATTAGTAACTCTATATTTCAATAAATAATGAAATACTACAACGGTAAGCGTTTTAAATGTATAGCATATAGTTTTCTGTAGTGAAAACATTTTATAACCAGATCTAGTACTATATATATAAATAATCACAGTAAGTTCTCCGATTACTTAGCCTATGAGCCTACAATAGGATGAACATTATCATAATGTTTCTGAAGAGTTTTCTCATTAGTAAACTTCAAGGTACAGAGAGTGCACGCATAGGGTCTCTCTCCTCTGTGATTTTCAACGTGCATCTTCAAGTTCCTGTTGTTATGAAAAACTTTATCGCACAGAGGACAAACGAATGGGTTGCGATTCGTGTGTTGATTTATAAAATGAAGAGCACACTTCCACTTGAAGTAAAAGCGCTGCTGACAAATACTGCACTGAAATCCTCCGAGGTGATCGTGGACTGTACCCCAATGCTGATTGAATACACTCAGACTTTTCAACACTTTATGGCATTTTAGACATTTGTAACCATTTGATAACTCTGAAAACATTTAATTGACAAAAAAACATTCTATAGTTACCTACTTATATAGGTACAACGAAGGTTCAAAACAAGAAAACATCAAACAAATTATCTTACTTTTATGTCCTTGTTTCAACTCATTTATCATATTCGGATTTTTGGGCAATTCGATTACTTCACCAGGTTTAATTAGATTGTAGATATTCGATTTATCTACCGGCATTTCTTCGTCGAACCTTCAAAATTAGTTTTAGAAATTACTTTCACTGAACTGTAACCTTATTTTAAATATTTTAGTAATGGGAACAAAAAAGTTACTATAATATTAGTAATTAATACTATATTTAAGATAAGCAAATTTACTCTTCTGATTTTTCGGTTGAATAATTAGAATGCATTTTTTCGTCTTCTTCTCCTTCTGTTTTTATGTGAATAGCAATCGGAGTTGGAAAAGGTCTAGGTTCTTCATGTTGGCTAACGGATGTGGAACATTTGTTTTTTCTCAGAATGACGTCATCGGGTTCGATGCCGTTCTCCATTAGAAACTGATCTTCTTCAATTTCCTCATAGGACATTACATTAATTTCAAGCTCTCCTTTTGGGATCCTCACCTGAATCTCTTCTCCATTTTCAAAATCATATTCTTCTTCGACAGTATCAAGCAAATGTCCTTGAACAGAAACTGGCATATTTTCTTGGCTTATCTGATCTGGAGGCTCTTCTTTACATGGACCTTGAAGGGTTTTTTCTGTATCAGGGGGGAAATATTGCTCTTCTACATCGATTCCTACTGAATTATGAATTTCACTGTTTAAGCCTTCCAGGTTATTTAAATGTTTTTTCTTCATGTGTTTTCGACAGCTGGTCAGTGAATACCATTTCATTCCACAAGTGGCACATTGATAATGCCTAACTCCAAAGTGAACGCACTCCACGTGTTCTACCACTTTAACTCGAAGGATAAATTGTCTTCCACAAAAGTTGCAGTTAAAATCCGAACCGCTACCTGAAATGTAAAATCTCAACTGTATTTTTGCGCACCAAAAAAAAAGAAACGCAATAAAGGAGGTTATCGAGTAGCTATAGGAATTATTATCGTTTTCTGGCCACAAAAGGGGAATTTCCAATATCGGGTCCAGGCCACAGAGATTTTATGACGTCATTAAATTGAGTAACCCATAACTATAAAAATACATTTTCAAATATGGGGGGAGATGTGGGGGAGATTTAGCACATGATTCTGCGAAGGTGGTCAGATAGATTCAGATTCAGCAATCCAATGTGCTTCTATGGTTATACCAAGGTGTTCAGGTGTCTCTACGGATGATGGGTATACAGGTGGTGAGGATTGGAACCCTTTTACACTGGGTCTGCAAAATAGGTTACGGGACCGTAACGAGGCAACCACGAAACTCCTTGAATAGTCCCCTCACGTAACCTATGTCAAAGTCTTCAAAATCGTCCCGTAGCCTATTATGAAGACTTTAAAGCTTCACCACCTCCTTACCCAGCCATGTTGCCGTAGAAACCACATTGGGTTATATACTGAATTATCATATCATAAACAGGTCGGGCTATCTGAGAATTCTGAAAGTGGACATTTTAATTTTAATATCCCTGGCAAAAGAAAATGCTAAGGAGTCATTCGCTTAATGTAGTAGAAATTTCCACGTGGGGGATTTTGCAGGTTTATAAAAGACGTTTTTGGAAAAAAATCCCCTAATTTTATTTATTATCGTGATGTGCATGACAACTAATACAGTTTCTATTATTTCGCATTCTGTATTCCGTACTTAGTTGTCATATGTATACATCACGGTAATGGTAATAAAATAAATGAAAGTAGAGGATTTTTTTCCAAAAACGTCCCTTATAGACCTGCAAAATCCCCCACATGTAAATCTCTGCTCGATCATCCTTTCTAAACGCGAAGGACTCCATGCCAACAGTTTAGGCTCCTTGGTACGAAGAATCTATGCAAAAACAAATTAAGTTCAAAATACGTGTAACATTTACTGGTCATTAAATCATTATTCTTATTATTGCACAAAATGAATTTAGTTGGCATTTATCGGTCAATTTGAGTCAAAATGAATATTTTTGGCATTTATAATGCAATGTGAGCCAAAATGAATATTTTAAGCATTTATCGGTCAATATGACTCAAAATGAATTTTTTGACGTTTATCATCGGTCAATTTGAGTCAAAATGAATATTTTTGGTATTGATCAGTCAATTTCACTCAAAATAAATATTTTTGATATTCATTGGAAATTGTGGGTCAAAATAAATATTTTTGACATTCATTGGAAATTGTGGGTCAAAATAAATATTTTTGACATTCATTGGAAATTGTGGGTCAAAATAAATATTTTTGACATTCATTGGAAATTGTGGGTCAAAATAAATATTTTTGACATTCATTGGAAATTGTGGGTCAAAATAAATATTTTTGACATTCATTGGAAATTGTGGGTCAAAATAAATATTTTTGACATTCATTGGACATTATGGGTCAAAATTGATATTTTTGACATTCATTGGACATTATGGGTCAAAATTGATATTTTTGACATTCATTGGACATTGGGTCAAAATTGATATTTTTGGCATTTGTCATTATGGGTCAAATTAAGAAGGAGTATAGAGGGAAATGTTTTCTAGGCATATTCTGGTTTGGTAAAAGGTAAGTATTAGGTAACCCATCAGTAAGCAATCTAAGAGTAATATAGGTATACTCAAAAGATCAACTCAATATTATTTAATAAAACAGGCACTATGAAGATCAATTGACCTTTAGTGGTTCAAAAGTTATGTGCTGATAAATCTTCAGAAATGTATATGCCTGATGACGTCATTTTGTAAATGAATGCTAAAAATTCTCTATTGACCAAACCTTTTATCAAATACCTACATACTTTCCTTGGGTATTAGATGTTAGTACCTCCAAGGAGTATAAACTTGGGGTTTCCTTGGCTCCCGTTTGTTGCTGCTTTATCAGGAGGCCTCAATCACTATTCACATGGGGGATAGGAGTATTTATAAGGGACGTTTCCCCGAATTGGGCACGAGTAGTCAATGACGACAAGAAGCATAGGAGACGATTTTGTCCCTCATAAATATTCCTGCAAAACATGCCATTGCGGTCTCCTTATTAAAGACAAAGAAAGTTTATACTCCTTGGTTACCTCCAAGAAGAGGGGCCATGACAACTAAAGCCACGGATCAATGGTCCCTTACGCATATTAAAACGATAAATCTCCCCTCATATTTTTGAATTATTCAGTCACTATGTAGCAACTTAGATAATTTTAGCAAGTTTCGCTAAAAAAATTTTTTGAATGGAAATAACATGAAAACGAAAAATGGCATAATTCTGGGAAAACCCATATGGATGTAAACATAGTCCGTTAAGCTGAGGTTTAAATTTCACTTCTCTAAAGTTTTGGCCACACTATGCTATTTGAACTTGAATGTATAGGTATAGTCTTTTACGTGTAAAAGGGCTTCAGTTGCAACCCTTATAACTGTGAAACAAAAAATGGCATAATTCTGAGAAAAATATATGTTCATCTTAGGATGTTTATCTATCACTGGTAAAAATTTCATTGTCCTCCGTTTTTGGCCACTCCACTTAATCTATGGCCAAACTTTCCAATAATTTCTATAACCTCCTTTGCGTAGTTACCATTATGCAATGCAAATTAAAACATTACAACATTGCAAAACCTTTTGAAAAACTTAAATATAATTCTTACATTAAGATACCATTTTTAAAGTTTGGAAACAACTTACAAATGCAGAAGTAAATGTTCATTAAATGTAATATATTTCCTACAGTTCTCAAATATCGAAATAGCCTCCCGGAGGGAGACGATATTTCGACCAGGAATACTATTTTCATAAATATTACTTTTGTGATACAGCAATAGCAAAGGAGATAGTTTAGAAGTAACTACCTGTGAAATGGTCTTCAACTTTTGGGTACTCCTGAACTTGTAATTTAATGATTCCTTCTAAGAGCGAAGGGGGTTCAATTCTAATCCTTTTTCTCGGAGGTTTCATTAGTGGCGAATAATTTAGCAATTTTTCAGGATGGAGTTTTTGAACGTGCTTAACTACTGGAAATCTGTGGTGCTGTTTGTAGCCACAGAATTCACACTTGTAGCGGAATAGACCAAGATGGACTATATTTTGGTGAATTCTCACTGAACTCCGATGTATCCCCACCATCGGACACAAAGCGCAGCGGTATTTATCCTTCCCTTCTTCTGAATATATTCAATTAATCAACCAAATTAATATGACAATACATTTGATATAATTCTAAACTAAATATAGAAAGAAGTAATAGTACATTAACGCAAATAATAAATTATCGGAAGATTCTGAGACAATCAGACATGCAAATCAAATGCCGAAATGTTAAGTATTATCAATAATTTCTGTGTACTGTAAAAGGATTTACTTACTTCGGATGAATTCCTTTGAAAACTTCAAATCCGATTTAACGTGGCTCAATTCTATCACACCATCCTTAGATTTACTTTTACAACTATTTAAGAAAACGACGACTATTTAAGACGACTTAATAGGATATATACCAGAAATACTTGCATTCTTATAATTATTATCAGACCTTTCTGATTTTTCCACTCTTTTTTGGATTTCAGTTGCAACGTCGGCCCTTTCCTTTTTATGACTGGATAAAACATGAACACCGCAGTCGGATCTGAGGTAGAATTGCTGATCACAGTATTTACACTGAAATCTTTTAACATTTTTGTGGTATTTATTGCAATGATTTACTGCGCCTTTGTATGTTGATGGTTGGGAATTACATAATCGACACTTGAATTTCCCATCGTCAACTTAAAAAATCATTAAAATTACTAAAAATCAAAAATAGAAATTATTATGATATTTTAAATAGAAATCTTACAGTTAATATAATACTCGAATTCTTCTGCGCTCAATGGAACTAATTTATCCGTAAGGTCTTCATTTATAACTAAAATTTCATCTTCGTTCAAATATTTAAATACTGAATTTTCGGTCGGAGTTCTATGCTGAATCTGTCTGGTTCTACCTTCCGGCCTTCTACTTAGACAAATCCTGCAATTACAGCAATATTATATTTAATTATAAAAGTATTATCTATCCTGTCTGATTATCCTGTCAATCCTGACTGAATGTTATTTACAAGACAATGTAATTTACCTCAGTCCCTAAGGAAATCGTCGGTACAATAAATAAATAAAAATAAATATATTACTAATATAATTTGCATGGTGCATGGTGTTTACATTATTGTATAGTTATAAGGCATGTAATGTAAAATTTCGCTTACATTTGTAAATCACGAATTAAAACGACAGGAGTATAATCTGTTAAGACATTGTACAAAAGTTAATTAAAGTTAAGCAGAATTTACACATGCACTTACACATTACATCAAAATAAAAATACTTTTATACCTTGTATTATCAACTTTCTGAAATATTCAGATTTGTCCGTAGCAGTAACTTGATTTGATGTCAGTCTCGAGTTTTCAGTAATTTGCTTATTTGTGGACAAGGAAAGTAATATATCAGTCTTTATTTTCAGTATCATTTCACTAACAAGTCCTTCACTTTGGTTCATATTCAATATTTCCTGAAAATCGTGTAATTCTACAGTTTGAGAATGACAGGACACACACATCAGGGGAATTTCTTGCAATTGTTCCATACACGGTAGAGTTTTTAACGAAACTACGCCAAATGCAGCGCAAAGCGAAGCAAAAACTGAAGGCGAAACGCGCAATCCAGTTTCTTCCAAAGATTTGAGGCACAAGAGGCATTTCAGTTTGTCCTGGACAAAGTTCCCATCTTCCTTTGTGACATTCTCTTGCAAATTAGTGGGTTTACGTACTTTGCAACTTTCGTATTTGTGGTTGACCTTCAGATGTTGAAAACAATAGGATTTCTCATAAAACTTCTTGGCGCAATATGAGCATTGAAAGCGTTTTATCTTCCTGTGGGCATTATTTATATGACGAACTGTGTTTCTCCTGTCTGTGATTTGTGTTGAACATAGTTTACATTGGAATTTATCCCCAATATCTAGAAATTAATATAAAAATCAAACCAGCCGTTTAATAACTATTATATTTAGACATTTAAGCATCAATGCAAAACCTTATCCGACGTTACTAAACATTGGGCTAACCTTCCATGTATTGATCCCATTCCTCCTCCGTTAGGAGCAGCTGTTCCTCTGTTGCTAATTCAATTATTTCAGAGGCGTGTTGGTCAAAACTGGAAATAAGAACAGTTGGATTCCAATCTAAACAAAGAAAATTAAAGCATAATGTAATTATGAGAAGTAATTAGTTAAATTGAATAAATCATTTTTTGTACGAATGTGGGAGTTACTGAAAAGTTTTTACCCTTCACTGCTGAACTTCGGAAATAGTCGAATGCGTCAGTCAAAGAAACGGTATTATTACGAAGAGAACGAATCGAAAGTCGATTAGAATGATTCAATTTGGCAGCAGACGTTGATTTTAGTATTTCCAATTTAGTGTGCCAAACTATATCTTCGATTTTCTTTTTAATTGCACTTAAATCTTCTGTGTATTCCGACAAAATCCTAATTTCCTTGTCACATGTAGTACAGAAGTTTGGTAGATCAAACTTGGCATCCCATTTCCATTTGTAATTGTCTTTGTATGTTGGTTCTTTGATTTCAAATACTTTTAAACAAGCGTCAAATAAAATTTTGTTGTTGACTATTGTCATTGGCACGTTAATTAGATCGTGACTTTTGCGGCAAATTATGCAGAACCTGTTTTCGGGACTTTCCATTTTAATTGCTTTTACTCCAGCTGCAGCTGCAATAATTTTAGAACGTAAAGCAAACAGAAAATAGTTTTTTAAATGAATAAACACTTAATTAAACACTCTTATAGACAGGGCAAAAACGAATGACTTCCGATTGGATAGAAATGATAAACAGAAAATTGACTTTGAAACCATTTCAGTGTGGGATGCCTTAATCTTCTGAAAAATGGATAATTTGTATAAAAAATTACCTTTATTACCGAACAATCAAAATTACAGTTCTCTTTCATTGTTTGACTTAATGAAATTTTTGTCCTACACGTCAATAATTTAAGAAACGGATTTGACTTTGGTCCCACAGTAGAAGTCAGCATTTATACATTCTACAGTAAGACGAACAAATGATATGAAACTTTGCATTTCTCATTGTATTTTTCGGAGAGATTTTAGCTAAAGGTTCGGTTATTACTTCTACGGAGAATTTTATAAAAACTTTGGCCTTTTGACATGATCACGGAAATCAAAACTTATACAAAAACTATATTTGTGCGACCTCTCGAAATCTCTTACCTCAGTAATCAGTATTCTTCTACGTCAATAAGTACACACTTGGAAAATGTATCCACGTGTACTATGTAAAATGATTTAGCACACGTCGCACACAATGCAGAATATTACATATATTTAGGTTAGCACTTATTATTAGTACACTTTTCTTCTAGTATAATATAGGTATTATTATGGCTCCATTGTCAACCCATAAGCACAGGGAAGATACAAAAGTAGATATTATAATTTCTGCTTTCCAAAATAAAGTTTCTCCATGTATTCCAATATTAATTTTATTCTTCTATTATTTATTCTGGCATAAATTTATTTCAATTGATAGAAATTTATTGTATTTTAAAAAATTTATTGTGGAATACTTCAGTAGTACATGAAATATTGTCTGCCCTTTTTTAACGGGATGATCTTCTCAATTTACCTTTCCAGAACCCTCAACATCAGCAAAGTTTTCTTTTTGCATTTATTCAAAATGTAACTGTTGTATAATTCTCGATTCAAAATGTTAGAATTTCAAATTTAGAACAGGGTGAACATAAATCATTGATTTGCTACAATTATGATAAGGGTGGATAGGCAATTAAGAATGTGACAATGTAATTGGAAATTTCAAAAAAGAAAGAGAAGAAATATAGGTATTTAATCGCCCGTAAGACTCCAAGACGTAGCCCAAACGGAAATAAGCTTCTGATTGTTTTTCTTCTCAGCAATGTATTGTTATCGCTTTTGAACCGATTGATGAACTGAAGAGAAAATTCGTAAACCTGAGCGGCAGTAATAAAATACACGGCCCAAAATGCAATAGAAATTACTCCTACCAAAATAAAGAATATGTATGCATTCAAAGACACGAATCCGTATAAACGAATCGAAGCAAATACGGAAAAACAGATAAGCACACCCCCATTAACAGCAACAAAAGGGGGCCATTGTTTTACACAACTTTCGTTAAAGATTACATTAAGAATGTTCAGCTGCTGGAATATTTTCAGTAAATCTCCAGCGTCACGATTTGGAATGTCACTATTATGAGAAAAAAATATAATTTATTTTGCAGTAAATTCTCACAAAAATCTCTGTTTACCACCAAAGAATGGCAACATTGCCAAATACACCCAAGGTACCTTGAATCCGTAATGTTTACAAGGTATGCAAATAGTTTTTTTCAAAATTCACTCAAGACAACGTATAGAGGTATAAAATTATGCTTCCAAACCAAAAGAGCTTAAATCCCCATTAAATCTGTACATAAATTCTTGCAACACTTTTTGTGTTCAATTTTATTAACGACTTACCTCAAAATGCGAATCCAGTATGGAGCAGTTGATACATAAATTTGGAAATATAGGTATGTACAATGCATAGACCATACAGCAGCAACCTTTGAAAATATTTCTAATGGAAAAGTTAATACGAAAAATTTGAAAGTTGCATATTCTTGAGGTATCAAAGAAAAAATGTAAATTTTGTGACGAAAATTGAAGGCATAAAGCAAAGTCATCACAATAGTAAAGGAAACTACACTCTGGATGTTAGCTAGTATCATAAGTTCTATTAGCATCCAAGAAGATCCTTCCTTAGTTGTCGAACAAGTCTTGAAAACAACTAAACGAAACAATTATTATTACCTTTAGTTTATTGAACCACATTTAGGACGATAAGAATTATTTATGTAATTTCTACCCTGTACTATAAGTGTTAATATTTTAAATTGAAAAAATTGTAGTATACGAAGGAATAAAATACTACAAACCTTCCAGACGTTTATCTACCTCCACGAGCTTTTTGAAAAAGGTAACCATTTCGTGTCTTCGTTTTGAAAAATTGTAGTACACACCAGTGGTCCAAAAATATGCCACGAAGTAAAGTAGCAAAAGAGACATTCCAGAATAATCTAGAGAATTGCTTTTAAGTTCGATGTAAATTCGGCAGAAGAGGTATACAGTGTAAAATACTGTTAGCAGACCTGCAAATCTCCAAAGTATTCTTTGTGTCAGGTTTTTATTTACTTTAAGTTCGTTTTTCTTTGTGTCCCAACAGAATGGGATTACTTTAAGGGCCGCTGCTAATACAATGTACGTTCGAAAATATTTCAACGCCTTTTTTGATAACATACTTAATGAGTTTACTTTTTGTTTTCTTAGTAGTAATCTTGTGGTAGTAGAAATGGTAGACTTCCAAAAGCTAAGCAAACTTGACTGTGAGTAAATTTTATGTGCGTTGAGAATTCTGAGAAAACTGAGATGTTTCTCAGTTTTCAATACATTGGGGAATCTGGAATTGCTGAAACATAATGCTTCTTAATTAAGGAAACTCGAATGTCGGTTTACATCCGATTGTAATCAGAACTCTCCATTGACAGAAGGATTGCCATCTTTTACTTCCGCGAAATATTTCTGAAAATCCAAACTACCCACTTATTCAACTATGATAAATCAATCAATCAAGGAAGTCACGATGCTCGATCGCCGCACAGTAACGGAAACACAGTCGGAAAGACGAAAATACAGATGGACAAATATAAATATCCTCATTAATCATTTTAAGTAGCTTCAACTTCTTTTGCTGTACTTTATACTGGAGTGAAAGGGAATTTAAAATTTCCCCAGCTTTGTAAATACTTTGGTGTGGTATCCACCTTTAAATAGTTCAGAACCTGTTCAGGAACTTTACTTGTTTGGTGAATTTGATAATAAGAGACATAAATGACACAAAATTTCCAAGAAATATATTTTACATCGTAGTAATAACAATTCTTATATCATTAAATTATTTATTGGCTCCTTTCTAGACAATTTGAGGTCCTAATAAGGATATGCCATTAGAAAAGCGGAAATTTAATTAAGTTTGACTATTTGACATGTAGCCTATTCGACTTGAAGAAGTAAAGATGTATAACATTAAAGACACGAAAGACAAAAGTTGGCTTTTAATTTTAAGAAGATATTTTTCAATGTGCTGGTCAAGAGATAAGAACTGTATATGGCACGATGGACTCAAAACTAGATTAATTAAATTAATATTTTATAGACTTAGGAAAGCCTATCTTGCTATGTGAAATATTTAGAACTGTTTCGAGTGGAGAGCCAAACTTTGTTTTTTCCTGCTGATATATTCCATTTGGTGAAATGGGACATTCGTTCGTTGACCCAAAGGCGATCGACCAACAATTTTGCATACAAAAGTTGCAAAGTAAAACATCACTATTGGCGTATTATGACTTCGAAAACCAAAAAGAAAATTCTGTACTAATAATTAAATATCAACGCTAAACCCATGTATTCATTTCAGTTAGTGGAGATGGGAGTATTTTAAAATTAGCCCCTAGCACATGCATTTTATTTTAACGTAGCATAAATAGTACCACTGCAAATATACCTTACAGTAGAAATAGTAATTTATTAAATTATATCAATGAATTTTAAACAGGTAGTCAATTATATCGGCAAACAGACGAATTGGCAAAACTTATTTCGATTCTATTGATAATAATTTCCTCGGATACTTAATAGGCAGTAATCGGAAGATAGACTAATTCCGGCATTATGTTTTTAGATTTTTATCCTTTATCCTTGATAGGTCATCTGACTGTTTTTCGAGTCCTGTTGAAAGTTAAATTGACTTTAGTTTTCGAAATGCATT
>CM036940.2:62410239-62437538 GCA_020352615.2 Yoshiicerus persimilis
CTTAAGCTAAACGCATTTACATAGATTTTAATAACAGCAAAACTTCACTACATAGTTTCACTATTGTATTTATTCTAAAATACACCAGCTAAAACTAAAACACAATCATCGAAAGAATTTTTACAATTTTCGTCCAAGTTCTTTAGACTGCATGAATTCTTTCATGTTTTTTAAGGTTACCACTGCTTACAAATGACCTGGAACATTCTTTACATTTAAAAGGTTTTTCCCGGTATGAATTCTTTGATGAACATTAAGTGCACTATTGGATTTAAAAAGCTTCCCACAGAAACTACAACTAAATGGTCTTTCTCCAGTATGAATTCTTTCATGCAATTTAAGGTTACTATTGCTCACAAATGATATGCAACATATTCCGCATTTGTAGGGTTTCTCCCCAGTATGACTTCTCTGATGGATATTAAGTGCGCCATTGGATTTAAAACGTTTACTACAGAAACCGCAACTGTACGGCCTTTCCCCAGTATGAATTCTTTTATGATGGTTAAGGTTACCTCTGTTCAGAAATGATTTGTAGCAAATTTCACATTTATACGGTTTTTCTCCGGTATGAATTCTTTGATGAACATTAAGTGCACCATTGGATTGAAAATGTTTACTACAGAAACTGCAACTGTACGGCCTTTCTCCAGTATGAATTATTTCATGAACTTTAAGATGGCCACTAGATCTAAAAGGTTTGTTACACACTGAACAGCAGTAAGGCTTTTCTCCAGTATGAATTCTTTCGTGACTTTTAAGGTTACCACTGTTCGCAAATGATTTCCGACATATTTCACATTTATAAGGTTTTTCCCCGGTATGAATTCTTAGATGAACATAAAGTGCACTATTGGTTTTAAAATGTTTACTACAGAAACTGCAACTGTACGGGCTTTCTCCACTATGAGTTCTTTCGTGATATTTAAGACCAACAATGCTTCCAAATGATTTGCCACATATTTCACATTTGTAGGGCTTTTCCCCGGTATGAATTCTTTGATGAACATTAAGTTCACTATTGGATATAAAAGTCTTACTACAGAAACCGCAACTGTACGGCCTCTCCCCACTATGAATTCTTTTATGATATTTAAGACCAACAATACTTCGAAATGATTTGCCACACAGGATACAATTAAAAAGCTTTTCCCCACTATGACTTCTTTCGTATGCTTTTAGGCTTTCGGTGTGTCTAAAGGATTTACAGCAGAAACTACAATTGTACGGCCTTTCGTTGCTATGAATTCTTTCATGACGTTTAGCATCAGATCTGGTCACAAATGATTTCTTGCACGTGTTACAACTGTATGGCTTTTCTCCACCATGATTTCTTTCGTGGAATTTTAAGTTTCCAATAGATCTGAAAGGCTTATTACACACAGAACAAGCAAAAGGCTTTTCCCCAGTATGAATTCTTTTATGATATTTAAAACCATTAATGCTACTAAATAATTTGCCACACAGAATACAACTGTAAGGCTTTATTCCACTGTGGATTCTTTCATGACGTTCAAGATGATACTTGTTCCCATATTGGTTGCCACTCAAATTGCAAGAATAAGGTTTTTCCACCGTATTATTCGTTTCACGATTTCCTAATCCAGTTTCATTTGCTGCTGAAAAAGATAGCCGCCGCGATGTCTTATTTTCACTCCCTGTCAAAACAATTTTTCGATATTTAGTACAATAACTCTACATTTATTCGTCATTTCGGAATCTATGTATGTATTTTGGGTTACCATTTCCAACATATGTTCGTTCTTGTAATTCTACATGGTTTGATTTTGTGGGAATGCTTCTTTTACTGTTTTCCTCAACAATCACAACTTTGATTCTGATAAGCTTAACCTTCGGTTGTAAACGGGAGTCAAGCATTTTCTAAGTATATAAAATTTTGCCTTTAAGGACATTTGTTGAACCGTAAATTGTAATTAATTAGATTTTAGAGAAAAAGGTTGGTAGTCTTAAGCATAAATTCGTACAATACAGTACAAGTTATTTTCCTTTTGTTCTTGTTTCTCAATTCCAGGTACAGAAAATTTGTATTACTAGTATTTCTAATTTTCGTTCGCGTTTATAAGTGGCATTTAAAAGTTGGCAGTCGATGGGCCGTATAAGTAGTAATTTTAATGCAATTGATTTCTGTACTTTATGCATGTTAACCGAAATAAGGAAAATTTGATTTCAGTGGAAATGCCTATTTAGCTTTTAAGGCAAATGTCTAAGTGCCCGGTTAAATCGTTGAAACTAAGGAAAATGCCTGAATTTTACTCAGCATTACATTCAATAATTGATGATTGCAATGCAGTATATCTTACAGTTTTCTTAATCAGTAAAAGCAATAAATGATGTTTTACTCTATTTTATGCCCAACATTGCAACTAAACTTTTTTTTAAATGTTCGAAGACATCTTCTGTTGAAATAAACGAAACTCATTCTTAATAAGCAGCGTTTACTTGAGCTTTCAATTTCTTCTAAGGAAACTTAAAGGTCTATTATTTATGTGATTTATGTTTTACTTTCAATAACTGCTGTGTTAAGTATATGCTTTTAGTTTACTTTAATGATTCTACACCTCTGAAGTTTCAATTCTCTATTACGTACACAAATTTTGAATTCTTAAAGTAAAGAATTTCATTAGTCAGCAATTTATAAGATAGGAAGCATACATACACAGTACATTTAATTTTAAGCAGCTGTTACATGCTTATATTTATAATTATACACTATTAACAAATATTACATAATATTACAGAGAGTAAAAAGCAAAGTCCAAACTAAGGACTTGAAGGGAAGTCAATTGGAATGCAGAGTTTCCTTACCTAATTAGGGTGAGATGAACTTTACCTTGAGTCTTCCGCCAACCAGCGAAAGAGCAAGAAAAGTGAAATTGCATTCACACAATGCTTAAGGGTTCTCCCCTTAGCGCACCCTCATCTCACAAGAATCCTTTCAACTCACACACAGAGCAATGCTATTCTTAGACTCACACGTGTATAAGAAAAGCAGAGCCAGAAAGTAACGAAACTCCACATCTCAATTTCCTCCCACAAATAACCGAAACTCTCAGACACACAATTTTAGTTTTAGAAAATATCATTCTGATTTTACCAGTAGAATTGAAATGTTATTCTTATAATATTCTCTTTGGTTTAAAACTTTTTAACTACTATGCGTTTGAACTTAAAGAATAAAATTCCAAGTTACAATTTTAAACCTACGTGAAGGTACAAACAATTATTTCAACTTTTATGTCAAAATAATATTTCATGAGTTTCCATTTTAGCAAGTGAAGTGAATTCCACAACTAAGCCCAAATAATCCCAAAAGTCCCTCAAGATATTAAAATCATGTCTGCGTAAGCGACATTGAATTATTTCCCTTTGAAAGAAGAAAAGAGTCATAATATGAAGAGACTAATTTTATAAAATGAAGAATTTCCGATAAAGAAGTATCGAAGTTATCCGATTCCTGAAATACGAAGATATCCGAAATCCATGTTGCCCGAAATTAAATAAATATTATTGACCAAGAATAAAGTATGTTCAAGCAAGAGAACTACTCAAACCTCTACGAAAATCTTATTTAATTACCTTCCGACTCATAACAAAAATTTCATAAAAATAATGTTTCCACAAATTTTAAAATAAAAGAAGAGACAAAATATCCTTCGCGTGATGACAACTGAGGAAGAATAATACACCCGTCATAACAAAAATGGCGGCCCAGTGAGGTGTAGATGGCCACAAGTCAGCCCATTTACGGAAATTAGACGAACCCTGCATAAAACGAAGAAAATGATCTTTATATAATTTTCCACAAAATATTTCTATTTACCCCATTCCCTAAACATTAAAGATACTGGCATTCGCTGCCGGGTCACCCCAAATGTATCGCCAATTTTTCCTTATAGATTCATAACTTAGAAAATTATTTAAATCAAAATTTTGAAAACTGAAATGCCCGCCGGAGGCTATGCTCAAATTTTTCCTGATAATTATCAAAATTATTAACTACAAAATTTTCTACTGGCATGCTTGCCAGCGGAAGCTCTGCTCGATTTTTTCAAAATTCCTCATAACTTTATAATATTTCACAATAAACCAAATTTAACAAAATGTACTAAAGAACTTGAACGTCCAAAAGTAAACAAACATCTAATTAGACCGAAATTTTCATAAATTCTTTTAAAATGGCTACACAACCAACTATAACAATAATTAATCCGGAACCTAATACAACTATCACTATTATGGTTGAAAATCCTAAATTAGAGGAAAATACGAAGCCAATTAAGAAAAATCAGTGTAAAAATAAGAACAAACCCAACAAACCAAAATTTTTCTCCAAGAAGAAGTAAACTAACTATTGTCAAGATGACTAGCATAATCATTTCTTATCTTAAAAGTTTTAACCTTTCCAAATGGATAACACAATTTTTGACCACTATAGTATATTTATCGTATATTCTACTGATAACACAATTAGTGAAGATTTACAAACAAAATTTATAAACTGGAGTGATGTACCATCGGAAATTCAACTGAGTCTCAATACCTGTAAACTAATAGTCGCCGCACAATAGCCTGTTTTAAATACCTACTTTCAGTACACAAAATACACATTGCTCACAGCTCAAACGGAATAGATTATTTCTCTGCTACCTGAAAGAAACACTTTGTGACTGTGTATAAGCCGCATAGCTTAATAGCTTCCCACTTAGCGTGACTTTATACTTATACCTGCCTGCCTTAAATCTTCAATGTTGGTGACAATCTATAAAGCAATAAAAATAGACACAATAACAAAAATAAGTACTGTTGTTTTAGGAAAGGAGGTTTCCCTTCATTTAAATTCCATTGCCCAAACTGAGCGCTTTGTTTTTATTATGTCTTCATGCACTCAGTCTTATTATGGCTTATATATATACGTCTTTTGGCCCAAGTGTGTGATGTCACCCTCAGTATGGCTATAATAGCTTGCTCACTGTGCATAATAAATATACAGCCGAAAAGGTGATTTTTACCTTGCAATACAGACAGCAGATATGACGCTTTTATGATTTCAGTCCAGTGTATATATAAATTAGATAATATTGATAATATTTTGGTTATTAGGCATTTCTTATAATGTACAGCGTTGGCGTCAAGTTACCCGCCATAGAGAAATAACATTACGTCTTTACGTCGTGTGGCCACAATTCCCACACCATGAGGAAATAACATGGTTTAAAAGGTAAATACTTTAGTGGCGAAGACGAAGTATAACCTATTGAAGATTTCACTTCTTAATTTGTTAATCAGTCGAACAATCATTGTTTTTTGGTGGATAGTTCGATAGTTTCATTGCACAGATTCAATAAAAATGAATTGCTAACAAAAAAGTGTTAGCCTCTTTAAATTTAAATCGACTTAATAAATAGGGGTTGTGTGATAAATAATATTACAAATAATGTTGAATTTTCAGAAAAAGTTTCATTTTATTCGAGAACGTTCAATTTTCAGAAAAGGTTTCATTTTATTCGAGAACGTTGAATTTTCAGAAAAAGTTTCACTTTATTCGAGAACGTTGAATTTTCAGAAAAAGTTTCATTTCATTCGAGAACGTTGAATTTTCAGAAAAAGTTTCATTTTATTCGAGAAAGTTGAATATTCAGAAAAGTTTCATTTTATTCGAGAACGTTGAATTTTCAGAAAAATTTCTTCGCGTTTCCTCACCAAATTTCTCCTGGAATTATTTAAAAGAAAACATTGTTAATCAGTGTTGATGGAATTTGTTTGTGCATTTTATTTATTTTTTTATTTTTTACCACTAACCCAACTTATGGTGGTAATTAAATTTTATATTGAATGTAACGCTTTCCGTATTATGGATTTTAATGGATTCCAATGTTGTTTATTGATGGCCTAAAATGGGATTTTAAATACATGGTTTGGTCCAATTTTGAGTCTTTCTAATATCTGGCGTTGACAAGGGTTTTCAAAATCCGGTAAATTGTATGTTTGCCGATAACGTACAAGTCTATTTGCTGCTATCTGTGCCTAAAGTCGAATTTGCGCTAAAGTGAATGTCATAGAAAACTTTAGTAGCGGGTAAACATAATCGTGCATGTATACTGCTACTTTCCCAGCACCCCACAGAGACATTACCCGACACGACTTTTGATTTTTAATTATTCTAGAGGAGATTCTGAAAATGTTCTATTTTTGAAAATTGGCTAGCTATTACTATATAGCTAGGAAAGAATTAGAGGAATTCTAACAAATTTGGGTACTTTTTTTACTTTTCAAGAAAGAAAAATATGCATATTCTGCGAAGAACTTGGAATCGCTTCAAACACATAAATCTTAAAAACTTAAAAAACAACTGTCCTCGTTTAATGCAGCCATTTATGAAAAATTATTCATTAGGACCAAAATTCCTAAATGATAGGACTTTATGAATACATAATGCAATACACAAAGCGAACGCAAATAGAACCTTCTATCTATAAAAACTTTAAATGAGAATAGCATGAGAAAACTTTATAAGATTAATGCGTTGAATCCATCGCAGCTCTAATCTTATGCTTTAGAATATATTTGAATACATTAGGAATATCGTATTGTTGTCAATTGCGTATATTGAGTTAGTAAACAATGTGGAATGTCGGCTTTTCGAAAAAACAAATGAATATAGAAATGAGTTTTGTAGGTCTGCTTTCAAAATCAGACTAAAAACATACGAAATAAGTGATTTCCTAAGACTTAGACTTAAAGTTTTGTCTTAATGATGTAATTTTTTGTTTTGTTTGGTGTAAATTTTCGTCATGGGAATTTTTCGTCTTATGATTTAATGTTTCGTCTTGCGAATTAATGTTTCGTCTTGCGAATTAATGTTTCGTCTTGCGAATTAATGTTTCGTCTTGCGAATTAATGTTTCGTCTTGCGAATTAATGTTTCGTCTTGCGAATTAATGTTTCGTCTTGCGAATTAATGTTTCGTCTTGCGAATTAATGTTTCGTCTTGCGAATTAATGTTTCGTCTTGCGAATTAATGTTTCGTCTTGCGAATTAATGTTTCGTCTTGCGAATTAATGTTTCGTCTTGCGAATTAATGTTTCGTCTTGCCTATATACATAGTATTTACATTTACGTACATTATTTTTAGTATTTTTTAGTTATCAATTTAATTTGTTCAGCTTTCATTTAAGTAAAGCTTTGGTGGCTCGCTTAGGTCTGCCACGTTTTGGCTTCTGCCCAATTGGAATTTTTTTCACTGATGAAGTAAAAGCTGTAAGTTTTTTTATTGACGCAATTTCAATTATGTGTTTGCATAAAGAATTTTTTTGGTAATTTGGACAAGAACAAACTGAAGTCAGCCACTCTTTTGTATTAAAGGTGATTTTCCAAACAGTGAATTCTGATTCAATGTAGTCTTCAAATACCTTCCATTGGGCAAGACGTTGTGGGTCTGAAAGTCTGATAACCTCTTCTGTAGTCACTGTTGGTGATTGACTGGCAGCTGTAAAGTATGTAAGGGAGTTATGTGCATGTGTCCCCTCAATGATGAGTGGCTTAGTCTTGATCCAGTGATATGCTTTAGTTAGTAAATGTAGAGTTTGAGCAGGAGAGGTATTGTATTTGTTGAAGGATAGTTGATTCCGGAGGGTATTTTTTCTGACGACCAGGTTTCCAATATTTTCTGTACACAAGTGATAAACTGACCTGCAATGGCAATAAAGTGATGAAGGAATACATAAGCATAGGTATTCGACTTTTGATGCTTGGATTCCAGACACACAACTACCCACTAACTTATCTTATCTTATGATAACGATATGATAATTTCCTATCACGTTATGTGTGCATGTGTACGTTCCGTTTGTGCATACGTACAATGCACCCTTTATACCTTTAGTTGCCATAAACATCACGTAAGTGCAAGACGAAACATTAAATCATAAGACGAAAAATTCCTATGACGAAAAATTACACCAAACAAGACGACAAATTACATCATTAAGACGAACGATTAAATCGCATCCATTTCCTAATAGTTAGCAGCAACTGAAATATTAACACCGCCTTGTGAATTGAAGTTTTGGGACATAGTTGAAAAGTGTCGGATATATATTGATCGGTAACCGGCTAACCGCCTTCACATAATGTTTGAATTGGTTTGGCGGCTTCTAGCAACGAAGTTTTCTATACATCCTGACGTGGAACAGGAATGAAGGCAATTTAATATATCTGAATTGTGTATTCCTCAACCAATTAATTTACAAATAATAATATAAATGTCTATTTTGCTGATAAACTGTAAAACCAAATACTAAATTCCTTAATTGCAATTTTTACTTCGATAGTCAATGTAATTGTGGCTGCCGACTGCCTGTATGTTGTGCTGCATTCAGTAAATACTTTTACGTATAACTCTAACAGCAACTGCTCATTGGGCCGTTGGATTGGTAACTCAAAACATCTTTTCATATTATATGCCACATTTTCAGCAGTTATAGGACACCCGTTCTATTCTTTTTTCTGACCACCTAAAAGGAAAATAAAATATATATAAATATGCGAAAAACTGAAAAGCTGAATATTTAATATTTTTGAAGTTTTTACAGATTACAGATCTTGAAGTATGGACGAAACTATTTCTCCAGATGTTAATAGTATAGTATAGTATAGTATAGTTGTTGACGTGAGCAGAGTTGACGAATCAACTTGAGCAAACAGCTCTTAACTACGGCTCACAAGACACATAGTGACACTTAATCGGTTTCATAGCTGAGGTTGTGAAGGTCTGTCTTTTTGAATGTCCAATTAAAGTGCTTATCAAGTTCGTTCTTGAAACAATTTATAGAACGCGCTCGTTTAACTGATGATGGGAGAGAGTTCCAATCATTAATAACTCTCTGAGTGAAAAAGTATCGTCTGATGTTTGTGTTACAGGGGGATTTTAATATTCTCGGACTATTTCTACAGTTATTGTCCACTGAGAAGAACTGAGTGGGGTCTAAGTCGTAGAAATTATTCAGTATTTTGTATGTTTCGATGATATCCCCTCGTTTTCTTCTGTCTTCTAAGGAAAGCAGGTTGAGAGCTTTGAGTCTTTCTTCATATGGCAGATTTCTTATTGTGGGTAGCATTCTTGTGGCCATTCTCTGTACATTTTCGAGGACGGTGGAGTCCTTTTTGAAGCGAGGGTTCCAGATTGAATTGCAGAATTCTAAATGTGGTCTAATGTATGTTATTATTAGTCTTCGTAGTGATGATATGGTAAAGAACTTGAAGGCTCTCTTGATAGCAATACAGGCGGATCGCCCCTTGGAGGCCGCTGCCGCGCATTGCCGGGACTGGGATAGGTCTGAGGAGATGAGTACTCCTAGGTCTTTTTCGAATGTGCTCGGGATAATTTTGTCGCCTTCGTATTTCAGCGTGATCGTTGTTGGAGGTTTCGCACCGAGGCTAAGTACGTGAGTTTTTTTGGGGTTAAGCTCCATTTTATTTTCTTTGTTCCATCGGACTAGATTGTTGAGGTCTTCCTGGATTGTTGGTGTGCCGTTTTGTACGTCCCGGACTCCAAATATTTTTGAATCGTCGGCGTATTGCTCTGTTTTGTTTTTTAGGGCGTCGGGGAGGTCATTGACAAAGAGGTCAAACAGAATTGCAGAGGTCACAGATCCCTGCGGTACTCCAGAGGTTGCGAATCTAAGTGATGAGACTTGTCCGTTGGCGTTTACCTTGAAGGATCTTTGGCTAAGAAATGCCGAGATCCATTTGAGAACATAAGGAGAGATACTTGGTTGCTGTTGCTTCAGTTTCGTGACAAGGAGATTTATTGGTAATTTATCAAATGCCTTAGCATAATCTGCATAAATGCAGTCCACAGTGAGCCCTTCGTCTACCTTAGACGTCACATGTTCCATGAAAGATAGAAGGTTAGTGAAACATGACCGCTTTGGCCGAAATCCATGTTGACTATTAGAAAAGGTGCAGTTGTCAATCAGGTGGTTTTTGATAAATGTTTCAAGTATTTTGCAGCTTACGGATGTGAGACTAATTGGCCTGTAGTTCGAGGGGTCACTCTTTGAGCCGGATTTTTTGTAAATGCAGGTGACATTAGCCGTTCGCCAGTCAGCTGGTACCTCTGAGTTCTTCAGAGAGGATGTAAAGATGAGCTGCAGAGGGAGAGCGATTTCGCTTGCACAGGCTTTCATTACTAAAGGGGAAATTTTGTCTGGGCCGCTAGATTTGTTGACATTTAGTTTCTGGAGTGCCTGGACGACCTCTTCCAATGATATGACGAGATCATCTGCTCCTTCAGTGCAGATTTTCTCTTCAGGTGTTGGATCTACTGTGAAGACTTGAGTGAAAGTGTCAGCCAGTGTTTCACTTACTTCTTTAAAATCATTTGTCAATGTTCCATCAGCTCGAACCATCATAGGCAGGGAAGTCCCCTCGTTCTTACGGCAATATTTGTAGAAGGCTTTTGGATTAAGAAAGAAGTCGTCATTTAGATTTCGTTCGAAGTCTTTTCTACACTCCCTTCTTTCGTGCAGTTCGTTGTTTCTTGCTGTCTTATACTTAATCCATAGACGTTTCTGTTGATTAGAGTTTCTTTTTGCTCTGATATACTTTAAGTAGGCATTGTTCTTTGCAGTTATTAGTTGCTTGTGTTTGACTGAGCTCCACATTGGGAATTGTATTCCACAAAGTTTCTTGGGGATGAATTCGTCCGTTAGTTGCGTCACTGAGTTTTTGAATTTTTCCCACATGTCGTTTGTGCTGCAGTTACTGAAGAGGGAAGGCCAGTTAATTTCAGACAGTTTTTGTCGCATGCTGTTAAAGTTACCTTTGTTATAATCAAAAATTATTTTCGGAACCTGTGTAGTGCCGATTTGAAGATTGTAGACAATGACGACGTGGTCACTTTTCCCCCATGGCGGATAGGATTTTATTTCTTGAATTAAATTTCGTTCTGAGAGAATACATAAATCCAGTGTGCTTGAGGCCTCGTTTCTTATTCTGGTTGGGAAGTTTATCACTTGCTCCAGGAACAAATTATCTATCAGTTCAAGGAATGCAGCAGCTGAGGAGTTGTTAGGTGCTTGTAAGTTTCCTATGCTCCACTGGATTTCGGGGTAGTTGAAGTCCCCAAAGAAGAGTGTGTTGGGCATAGCAGTGTAGTATGTGCGGATAGTATCCCTTAGATTGGTGTCTACCGGGTTGTTACTATTTTTATCTACTTGGGGAGGCTTGTATATGCAGACAATGGGAATTTTTTTCCCGTTCATGTTGACTACTACACAGACATGTTCGATATCTGTCGTAAGTATTTTCCTGTAAGCAAATAGGTCAGATCGGACGTAGATAGCAACTCCTCCATGTATTTGGTTTGTTCTGTCACACCTGAAAATATTATACATTGGGATTGCTACCTGAGAGTCTGTGTAGGAGTTGTTTAGCCATGTCTCGGTTAAGCAAATAAATGCCGGTTTAGTGTTGTGTGCTGCTTCTTTAAGGTAACTTAATTTGTTATATAGGGAGAGAACGTTAGAGTATATTATATGGGAGTTGGTGGCCTGTCTGTCTTTATGTCAACTGGGGGTTGTTGGTGCTTTCTTCTTCTTTTCCTTCAGTTCTATCAGTTGGGTAATAGTAAGATCTCTCGCTATGATACTGTTATGCAGGTCGGGAAGGCTGCCTCTTTTGTTCCAGTATGTAGATAGGAACCTTTGCTTAATTTGTTCGGTATTAAATTCAATAATTATAGGTCTGGGCTTAGTCTTATCTTTACCAACTCTGTACACGTTATTTATTATTTTGCGGGGATTTTTTATTCCTATCTGTTTGCTTATGTTGCAGATGAGCTCACAGTCTTCTTCCTTTCTTTCTTGGGCATTACCATCAGTTTCAGGTATATGAAAGGCTATTAGGTTTGTTCTCTTTCTTATCCTATCCTCGACTTCTTTTGCTATTTCCTTATTCAGTGGGCGATTAGTATTTGCATGCGCTGGTTTGGCTGGAGCTGGACTTGCTAGGCTTGGTGGGCTGTTGGTTGGGGCCTGCTTAGAACTAGTGATTTCAGCGATAAGCTTTGTTACCTGACTTTGAAGTGAATCCAGCTTCTTCTTTATTTCTGTAAGGTCCATTAGGTCTTTAATGCAGGAAGGACATAGAAGTTTTAGAGGGGAGTTGGCAGATAACTTTTTATATAATTTTTCCTCACATTGTGGTATACCCATACAGCTGTAGTGAACCCATATCTTACACGCGTCACATTGACCACCGTCGTTGGTACTATCGGAGCCCACTATAGAGAGACACAAAGGGCAGGGACATGACTTTACCTTCTTTGATTTGCTTTGACTTGCCTTAGAACTCATTATGTAGATTAGATACAGGATGGGGATTGTTTCTGCACTTAGGTTATTGGTCTGTATTTTGAGCACCGAATTTTCTTCAAAAAACACCGGTTAGCGGGTGTATCAGACTCAATCGTAGACACACTCGGAGAGACACTAAGAAGACCTTCTTTTTGACACAAAGATCAGGTCTGGGACACACCGCCGCCCACTGCTATGGAAGTAAATAGGAGAGCCGAAAGACAGACACAACCTCAACCTCAGACACATGAAATTGAACTGAGACACATGAAATTGAACTGAAGATTTAATGATGAAGCTTCAGGAAACCACGACAATAATTTTGAAAATGGAGGTATTGAGAATTTGAAAATGGAAAGAACATTAACGAATGTGGTGGTAAGTTCTTCAAAATGCTTTCCTAAAATGGAGATTCCCTAATATATAGAAACCTAAATGTTAACTGACTTCAATAACTAGGTTTTGGATCGTATTCTTCGATACTTGAAATACGAAGACATGCGGAAATGTCGTCTTGTGTGTCAGGTGTGGAACGAAGTCTTCGGAGCGGTGTTTTGGAAATTATCCAGAATCAAAATTAAACATGTCTCGGACGCAAGATATCTCACCAAAGATGCATTTGAGGAAGAGTCTAAAAAGATAATACAGAATTTTAATAGCACATTCCCACTTCCAGAACTTCCCTCAAATGAAATTAAGTTTGAAGAAGTCATTGATCAATCATTACTGGATTATTTCTGGAAAGAGCGAGGTTCGACTTTGATAAAAGTTTGTTTTCAAAATGTTTTTGACCATTCTCACAAATGTATCGACATAAGTCCTTACGTGACTCAAAATTTAACCACATTGCATATCAAAGAAAGGCACGCACATAGTCCCAATATAATGATATCTTTGGAAATGCTACCAAACATTCAAAACTTTTGTGTGAATTATTCCCAAATTGTGTTAAATGGCAAAATTGCTCCAAAAGAATTAACCATACTAGAAAGGAATAGTTTGACCTACAAAGGAGTTCTAATTAACTGTCAAAATATTCATAGCCGTCAAAAAATATTAATAAACGATTTTGTAGACTTTTCCAACATAAAGAAACTGCGCCTAAGAGGTGATATTTGGAAACTAGACTTTAGCAAAAGTGCCCCACATTTGGAAGATTTTGATATTAATGCAGTAGAATTAGTCGGTTTGACTAACAGTCAATGGACCACAAACCGTCTTAATTTCAGGAACAATATTTTCATTGGAGACAAAATGGAACTGAAGTCCTTTTCTTTGGATGGTAGTATTAACCTTGTTGACCTTAGATCTCTGCCAACTTCTGTTGAAAAAATGTCGATTTCCTTTTATAATCGGCTGTTTGCTCCAGAGCTCTTTGTGTGCCCAAAATTGACTTACTTGTCGCTTCGTATAGAAAATTACTTTGATTTTCCAATATTGAACTTCACGAATTGTACTTCGTTGGTTGATGTCCAACTAAAATATCAAGACGGATATCGTGACATATTTTTAAGCCAAATAATATTTCCAAACTGTATTAAACGAGTGAAATTGTCCCATTTTGAGGTAACTCTACGTGCAGATGGTCCTCATTGGCAATTAGATACACTCATTTTATATAAATGCTCGCTTTCATTTGCGGAACATGTTCTCAAAAATGTCAGCTCTGTAAACCTGGCAGTAGACCTTTCCAGTATGACACCCGAAAAGGAAATATTTATTCTGAATCTTTGGAAAAATAGTAATGTTGACATACTTGCTTTGGGTTCCAAATATTCGCATATAAATTCTGATGAATTGCTTAAAAATGTTAATAAAGCAGGAAGATATTTTGTACTTAGCAAAACTAATAACGGAAAGGGGAAAGCCACCAACACTTCTCATTTTAAAAGTCTGTGCACTCTCAGTCCTCATGAAGAAGAATTGGAAACCAAAAGTGAATTTGATTTGGACGATAATTAGGGTGCAAAAAGTTGCATATTTGTTAAAAACTCAAAAACTGAAAAAACAGTCTAATTATTCGTTCTTAGGTATTTCATAAATAGGGCATTACAATTTAAGTATTGTTACAACTAGTATTAGCATTTAGGAACAGAAACAACGACTATGTTTGTAATATTAATGATTAAGATTAATGTTTTCTTAATTGAGATATCCTTAATTACAGTACTTTGTAAGTACAGTAACAACAAGGGCGTATCTAGGAATTTGATCAAGGTCAGCACACCAAATAATATTGCCAAAAGTTGCCCTCATTTTCGCGCGCAGCGCGAGAAATTTTGCTAATTTAAGCTTATGTGTTCAAACATAATACTTATTGCGGAAATTTCGAAAAAATTTTTAAATGATATTTCCCAAACATGAATTTTTTGACCGAAGAGCAAGAAATTTTGCTTTTTTAGGTTATATTTAGGTATAAATAATATCTATTTGCGCGGAGCGCAAAGAATTTTTACGATTGTATGACTTTTTTTGAAAAAAATTCTTTATTTTCTCGAATTTAGGGGGGTGCACTCGGTGCACGTGCCCCCGTGCCTCCCCTAAATACGCCCTTGAGTAACAATACACTACCGTCAACTGAAGGAATTTGTTACTTATGCTAAATAAATAAATAAACATTGTGTTGGCCATTTGGTATTTCACAAATTCTTATAATGTAGTTCATTTACTCCCCATGTGTCATTCTTCATGTACTATTATAGTAATCCACATAATAAAGGGCATCGAATTCCAAGGTTAAGTTAAAATTGCAAGGGATAATATTATTTACGTAATATTGAAATATGGTTACTGATTCCTATGTAATTAAATTTTACTATTTGCCGCATGATTGATTTTCAAGCGATAGACTTTCAAGCGATAGATTCAACTATTTCTTACTTTATAAGTAAAAGTTGATTTACTAATTGAATGTTTGATTTAATGATGTTGGAATGCTTGATTTAATAATTGTAATTTTGATTTAATAGTAGAATGTTTAATTTAATAATTGTAATTTTGATTTTATAGTAGGATGTTTAATTTAATAATTGTAATTTTGATTTATTAGTAGGATGTTTAATTTAATAATTGTAATTTTGATTTTATAGTAGGATGTTTAATTTAATAATTGTAATTTTGATTTAATAGTAGGATGTTTAATTTAATAATTGTAATTTTGATTTAATAGTAGAATTTTTGATGTAATAATTGTAATTTTTATTTAATAGTAGAATGTTTAATTTAATAATTTTGATTTTGATTTAATAGTAGAATGTTTTTAATAATTGTAATTTTTATTTAATAGTAGAATGTTTTTAATAATTGTAATTTTTATTTAATAGTAGAATGCTTAATTTAATAATTTTTAATTTTATTTAATAGTAGAATGTTTAATTTAATAATTGTAATTTTTATTTAATAGTAGAATGTTTATTTTAATAATTGTAATTTTGTTTTAAGAATTGAATGTTTGATTTAATAATTGTAATTTTGTTTTAAGAATTGAATGTTTGATTTAATAATTGTAATTTTGTTTTAAGAATTGAATGTTTGATTTAATAATTGTAATTTTGTTTTAAGAATTGAATGTTTGATTTAATAATTGTAATTTTGTTTTAAGAATTGAATGTTTGATTTAATAATTGAAATTTTGGTTTAAGTGTGATTTAAAAATTGAAAATTTGCTTTAATAAATGCAATTTTACCTTTTTAAATGACTATTTCATTGTATATAGAAGGACTACGAATATTGAAACTTGGCCGATTTTCATGGCCAACGAATGTAACCAGATTTTTCCTACATGCAGATGCTGCAAATTTTTCTGGTAAACGTTGAAGTCTGTAAATATTGAGTAGACTAACGATTGGAAACTACACCATGACGATAAATTAAGGCACCCCCTATAGCGAAAGAACCGGAAGTAGCACAGCAAAGCTGTTTACACCAATCGAAATCCAGTACAAAGTTACATTGAAATCCAAGTTTTCATCAAAATCGGTTGCAGATAAGTGGGTCAAATAATTCTGTAAAAAGAATAAGTAGAAAAATATGCCCAGTTTGCGGTGATTCAGATTTTTCACGGCCGAAAAAAAAAGTTTTGTAAAAAACTATTTTTACAGCTGCAATCCATGTTAAATGGGTGATTTTCCTGAATTTTTTATTATAATCGAACCAGGTTGAATTTTCAACTTTCCTGGAATTTTCTGTAATTCTCTTGAATCTGAATGGAAACACTTTTTTTTTCCTTTTTCAATCAAACCATTCTGACGGATAATTTTATTCAAAGTGATATTTGAATGTCGAAATGATAAAGCATCTAACTCCAGCACTGTGGTGGAAGGGTTTACTTAACCACAAGACTATAACCTCCAGTCTGAGTTCCTTTGCAGAAAGTTTGATGTTGATTCCTGTGACACCGCTGCCATTGAACGTTTCAATGGCAGCGGTGTTATGTATGTGTACAGTGGTATCATTCGTTTGATTTATAAAAGTTAGGAATCGTTGTTTTTGAGTATTGCAGTATATTTGGTGAACAAAAATAGTTTGCAAAGTAAAAAGACGTAAGTTTTAAAAGTTCTTTTGAGTTCAATATCCATTACGCACTTTGTTACTTCCACTCAGACACCGACAACAGCAAGCTATTCACCTGACGAGGATGCGAAAACCCGAGCAAAAACCCTCGACCCATGGGTTTTGTGAGATTTTCGGGTTTATGGATTTTTGATCTTCCAAAATAATGTAAAATTCTGTGTATATGATAGAGATGGTCAAATTCAAATAGAAAAAACTTTGGACCCTTTTCCGCCCCGCATTCGTGACCGGCACAACCAGCGTCCGCCCCGCGCCCGCCACTCCCCAACCCTCAACCCTCGCAAAGTCGACCATAAACCCGCGCTAACCCGCATGTAAAATATAAAAAAAATTTTTTTAGTAGTATGTTGGAAGCAGTACAATAGGAAATGTATAAAATAGACATGTAAAAGTAGTTTCGAGATGCGAGCCTTTGGTAGAATGCTATGTACATTGCCCAAGTTATGTTAGATAGTTTTTAACCATTATTGTAAAATATTTTCTAGGATAAACCTCTTTTGTTTTGAAAATTGCTGTGTTTTACATTCCCACCTAGCAAAAACCCAAAGAACCCATGGGTTTTTGATAATAATCGGAAGTGAGTCGGGTTTTTACTCAAAAAACAAAAATACGTGATGTTACAAAACACATTTAATTCTGTCGCTAAGCATAATTATTTCGTCATACATGATTTTACTAACAAGCACAATTCGAATAACGAATGCCATAATTTTCATTTTTGTTCTTGGAGATATTTACATTGGAGAAAGTTATAAAGAAATGCTACCAAACCTTTCTGCCTTAAATAATGCATTACATTGAATTCATGAAGCAAATTATTCCACCTGCAATGCAAGCAAGCAAATACTATTTATTTTGACAATTACTTTTTCCACCTCTTCTTAATTTGGGTTCTGCATTCTGTTGTCAAAGCACACTACCACTACCATATATATATAAGGCATAAACTAAGCAACTAACATATATATATATATATATATAACATATATAAGCAATTCAACAATTATTCTATTGCGTATAAAGTTGATTTTTCGTTATTACATTTCGCTAATATGTATTTTGTCCAAATAGATTGAGTTATAGTTATATATAATTGCATTTCGTACTAATATATTGTATAATAACCATATATAATTGTATTTCGTACTAATATATTGAATAATAGCCATATATAAATGTATCTCACACTAATGCATTGAATTATAGTCCTATATAATTGTATTTCGTTCTAAAATTATGAATTATAGCCATAAAAATTGTATTTCGTAATAATGTATTGAATTATAGCAGTTTATAATTGTATTTCGTACTAACATATTGAATTTTGGTCACGTAGGTACCAATGTGTTGCTAGAATTGCAGTCATATGTCTAGATAATTGGTAAACACTTTTACATTAGACTTTGTAATTGCGAAATGTTAAAATAGCCTGCAAAGTTCCAAGACTGACAGACAATATAAATTTTGGAATTTTGTTTCGCCTCACAATTGAGAATCGACCAAAGCAGATCTTACAAGGCATACAGGAACTTGTGAATTTCTGAAAGATTTTCTTTTCATTTGTTGCCCAACTTACATTTGGGATATGACGTCTCCAAGACTCGATGCATCTAGAGCTGTGCTCGTAAGAAATCGATGCTGTAAAAAGGATGACAATCCAACCAATACTCAACATCACGGCCCATAAAATGAAAATTGTTGTTTTTAAAATGTGCATTTCTCTAATATGGACAATAATCAGGAAATTGATTATGTATATTTGTCTTTTACATACAAACTGGAAAAGCAAAAGTGGAATATTGTATACATCGTTGTATTGATCAACGAATATTTGAAAACATCTGTAGACTTGTGGCAAAGTCGCCGATTTGCGAAGCATGTCGTATGCATAGTATTTCATCCTTCCATAGCTATATAAAAATTAATTGCGTACTTTAAAATAAGACTTTTTAAAATTAATGAACTAGAACTACGGAAAAATCTTTTTCATTGGTTAGGCTTAGAAAACTCAAAACGTAAATTATTTGGCTGAGAAACCGTAAGAGAATTAATTGGAATACTTTATTATACATACAAGATTATTGAAAATTCAAATTAAACAAATAACTTGCCTTAATTCGTCCAAGAACTCTTTGAGTGAAGTACTGAGAATTAGTCCCCCCACTAAGTGAAAAAGGGCGTGTGCCATTGCGCTAAACGACCACCAAAAGTGCATCAGAGCCAGCGGAGCAAAATAGTACCAGTAAAACCTATCAGATGGATTCAATGTTGAGGTGATGAAAAGCGGATCTGAGGGAAGCACAAATATCATAATTCCAAGCGTAACGGGAGAAGACACAGTAACTAAATATCCCAATATGAGGAGGGCCTCCACACCAGACGGTCTGTCCTGATATTTCCTTTTAAAATATTTCTCTAAAACAGCAATATTTTTAGTTACATACTTATTATTGAAATTACTAATTTTAGTCAAAAGGAATTTAGTTATAATTAATTAGAAAAAATGGCAAAACTTACTTTTCCAATTCCGAAGAGTTACAATGGGAGAATTAATTGCAGTGCAGAGCTCTTTCTCTTTAATAATGGCAACATTAACACATACAATAGGAAGGAAGGTTACTAATACCCAGGCATAGGAGGTGCAGCATGAAACTACATCTCCATAAACTGTTTCATAAATAGCCCTCACTACATTATAAAACCAATATAAATGAGTATATGCAACGTAAAGATACCACTTTGACAAAATTAGTCTGCTAGTGGCGATTTCAATGTGTTTTTCTTTTTTCTCTGGGCACCAAATAAACGGCACCCCTCCCCAAAAATTTCCCCATGTAAAATACCATGAAAATATGTTGACAGAAAGTGAAGTTACCATTCTTGCAACCAACGGTGAATTAAAACTCTTAAAAGTTAATGCTACTGTAACTTTTCATTTCTGTCTACGACGTACGTTATTGAAACATAATAAACCAATGCAGCAGTGGGCATAATGAAGTATCGTTGCTAATATATAGTGAAATGAGATTTTGTATTAAAAAAGTCTTTTTAAATTCGATAAAGCAAAACAGCCATACTGTCTCCTGCTCAAATTGACAGACTAACACACATAAACATTTCCATAAAGCATTTGTTGTATTTTATAATATTATTGGATTCCATCCATATTCATATCAGTACAATCACAATTAAACAATGAATTGGATTCTCAAGTCGTGTATAATAAAATGCAATGCTAGTCACTTATATAAATGCATCAATATGTTTCTGATACATTTCTCATCCTTTTGTAATTGTATCCATCGATTTCTTCAGCTTGCTATACACCGACAAAAACTATCTTTAGCTTTAGGCATGACTAAAGACTGAAAAATTGCATTATATGTTAGCTGTGTGCTATACTTGAAGAAAGCCTTCCTTAGTATTACATTTAGAGAGTTGAAAAGTTCTGTCGACAAAGGAAACATGAAACATTTTTCTTCGAGGATGCTTATTGATTTTGGTTTACACAAAGTAGTAAACAACTCGCATATATAACACTAATATTGTATTAATGTAAAAGCTAAGTTTTGATTGATTTGGCTACCTTTTTGTTGTAAAAATAATGAATTATGAAAATTACTTTACTACAGTAATTGTAATACTGTAATTGTAATACTGTACTACAGTACTACAACAGTACTACCACAATTGCTATATTTATATGTCAGCACCAACTACTACAATATGTAGCTGAATTCGTAGGCAGGCCGACCCTTGCTATTTCAGCCAAACGGCTCAGCTAATGTTGGACTTATAGCCCTATATGTGCTAATAAATGTTGGAATTGTAGCCATATATGTAATAATAAATGTTGGACTTTAGTCATTTATTTAGATAATAGGAAAGCATTTTTACATTTATTAGGTGTTGTAATCGCGAAATGTCAAAATAGCCTCCAAAGTCCCAAGACTTGCAGACAATATAAATTTTGGAATTTTGCTTCGCCTTATAATTGAGAAGCGGCCAAAGTAGAGCTTACAAGGCATACCAAGCTTCTCTACTCTCGCTTTACACTTATTCTCTTATTGGGGCCGTTGGTGATTTTAGGAGAGCGGTAGTGTTGAATAAACCAGTGCCATAGGTCAAATTCATACTACCGCTCTCCTAAAATCGCTAACGGCCCGAATAAGAGAATAAGTGTAAAGCGAGAGTAGAGAAGCTTGAGGCATACACGATTTTGTGAACCTTTGAAAGATTTTCCTTTCATGGGTTGACAAACTTGCGTTTGAGATATTATGTCTCCAAGAGTCGATGCACGTAGAGCTGTGTTCGTAAGGTAGGGATGCTGTAAAAATGATGATAATCCACCCAATACTTAACATTGTAGCCCATAAAATGAAAATTGTTGCTTTTAAAATGTGTATTTCTCTAATATGGACAATAATCAGGAATTTGATTATGTATAGTTGTCTTTTACATGCAAACTGGAAAAGCAAAAGCGAAAGATTGTATACATCGTTTAATCGATCAACAAATATTTGAAAACATCTGTAGACTTTCGGCAAAGTCGCCGATTTGCGAAGCATGTCGTAGGTATGGTAATTCATCCTTCCATAGCTATATAAAAATTAATTGCGTACTTTAATTTAAACTGATTATTTGAAATCAAGAACTACGGAAAAATCTTTTTCATTTATAAACTGAAAACGTAAATTATTTGGCTGAAAAGCGTAAGAGAATTAATAACACTTGAATACTCTATTACAAATACCAGATTATTGAAAATTCAAATTAAACAAATGACTTACAAATTAATTCGAAACACAGACACACACAGACAAACCCCGTTCTATAAGCCCTGGGTCGGGCTAAAATTCGAACGATCCGATCTTGTCCGTCCATAAAGTTACGTCTCTCAAATGGAGAAAAAATAATTTAATTAATTTTGAAAAATTAATATAAAATTACTGTACTCTTCTATGGGGATCTATTGAATGAGTTATCCTTTTCCTAATCATGCAGATTATGGTACATTATGGTTCCACTTTATATTGAATAAGATACTCAAATCAGAGTCCGACGCCGGCGCGGCGCCGCCGGCGCGCCGCCGACGCCGACCCAAAATTCGACGCCGCCGCCGCCGCAAAATTTTGATCGGCGCGCCGCTGAGCAAAATTTTATGGCGCCGCCTTCAGAAATTAAAAATTTTACAAGTTTTAGTCTATATTTACAAAATTTTTCTGTAAATAATTGTGTCAGTGTTAAATTCAATAGCGCTATTATGTTTTTTCCATGCATATAAAGTGTAATAACCCTTTATGTTAACAAAAAAGTAATAACTTATTTTCAAAAACGCCAAAAATGAGCTATAAATGGTATTTTTAATGGTCACGCCGCACCGACCGCATTTTGTCGGCGTCAGCCGGCGCGCCGCCGCCGCCGAGAGTCCCCGGGGTACCACGCCGCCGCCGCCAAATTTTCATCGGCGTCGGACTCTGACTCAAATAGGGCTTTTAGGTGTAAAATATGGTTTTTGGGTGTGACCACTTTTGAGAAGCGGTATACACACTTTTTGGGTGTCTTTTATCATATGAAGCGGTAAGCTAACTTTTTGGGTGTTTTCCACTTTATGAAGCGGTAAGCTACCTTTTTGGGTATTTCCCACTTTATGAAGCGGTAAGCTAACTTTTTGGATGATATTGGAATCATTAATTATTTATATGACAACCATTTAATTTAGGCCCAGTTTCTGTAAAGTGGTAATTAATTCCCTTTAACCCTCTGGCTCGCTTCATGTTACGGCTTGGCGATGCTTTATGTTTTTGAATAATTAATTTGTAAGAACGCGAGATATTTAATTTCACATAGATAGATGCAGTCATATAGCATATTTATATCAAAGTCTATTGAAAAGTAGCTGGTGTAATAAGTAATCGCAGTCCATGCCCTACCATTTACATTTTTTACCAGTTCACAAACGATTTTTGATAATAAATTATGAACACAATTATTGCTATGAAAATCGTATGTATTTAGAGATTATAATTATAATGATTACGAGGTTCCCGCGCTGCGTTCAAACTGCTAGCACATTGCCAAATTTACCGGAAAAATCTTTAATTGTTGTTTAAAGTTTTAACCCACAACAAATTGTTTTTAAATTAAAACAGTAACGTCATACTAATCAATTCCATTAACTCAGTGTAACACTATGAAATACCACACCCAACCGAAATCTGTTAAAAGGCTGAAATTATCGACATTCAAAAAAGGTGTGAATCAGAACTCGGGAAAACCTCACGGCAGCACACAACCTACTCTGCACTCTTTTTTGGCAAACTCCAAAGAAAGTTTGAACTGGGAACCCATCGAAATTGATGAAAATTCGAGTCTTGAATCTGAAAGCAGCGACATGATTACAGTTCAAAATATGTTCAAAGCACTCAGCCAAAAATTTGACAATGTAATACCTATTATAAAAGCAACTGATTCGAAAATCACAAGTGCTCTAAAAACCATCGGAAACCAAGCAGTGCAGATAGACAGTTTAAAAAGTACGGTGTCCACACTCCAGAAGAAAGTTTCCTGGTTGGAATTTGCAAACACGAAGTTAGAAACCGAATTAAAAATTAAGAATCTAATTATCAGTGGAATCCCGGAAAGCCATGACGAATCCGAGACATCCTTAAAGAAGAAGCTGGAAAACCTAAACCCCATCTTGGGTTTGCAGTACCTGACCTTTGACACTGTGCACCGCTTTCCTAAAGAACGAAATAATGGCCAGCCCCGCCAGATCCTAGCTCGCTGTCGCAACGTTTCGGACAGAAACAGAATCCTGTCTAACAGAAAAAATTTGAAAGATCACGCATTCACCAAAGATGTGTACATCAATGAAGATTTACCGGCAGCCACTCGGGAGGTTCACAAAATACTACGAAAAGCCCACAAAGAAGCCATTCAGGAAAATAAGAGCAGCAGAGTCAACTTCAAAACCAATACTATTCAGATAGACGGCATTGTTTTAAAACCAATAGATGGGAAACTCCAACCAGTTAGCTCTCAGCCTGCAGAAACCCGGAATAGGCAACCAGGAGGAACCCGTTCTTCATCGTCACTTTCTAGCTTCCCATAGGTATACGGCCGCCCGCCCATCGAACATCTCAATGGTTCTCTGCTCTACTACAACGTTAACGGTTTAAAAGGAAAAAAACAAAATTTTTACAGTGACCTACTACATTCCGACGCGACAGTATTCTGTCTATCAGAAACTTTTCATCTTTTTAATTTTAATAATTATACTATTAAGTGCAAATACAACATCTACGAACAGCTGGCAAGAAAATCGAGTAAGAAGGGGAGAGGAAGTGGTGGATTTATCGTCGGTTGTAAGGTGGAATACAAAAGTAACTTTGTTTTTATTTCATCGTCAAATAACTCCATCATTTTCAATGTTAAATCCAGGTTTTCCTGGTTAATTGTTATATTTGTTTATATCCCACCAGATGAAAATTTGTATGCTGGTAATTTAGAAAATTTGTTTAACATTATCGAGTCATATATTATGAAAGGAGAGAAAGTAATAATTATTGGTGATTTTAATGCCCGTATAGGAACCTTCGATGCCATAAATGTTACGAGAGTTAGTAAAGACATCGTTGTGAATAAAAAAGGATCTCGTCTAATGGACAAGCTATTAGCTCTTGGTCTTCATATAGCAAATGGAAATTTCAATGGGGATGCGGAAGGTAACTTTACATTTACACATCGGAACCATAAAGGTAGCAGCACAATTGATTACTGCTTTTATTCGAAAAATTGTTCAAATATAATCAATGATTTCAGTATTGGTAATCTTCCGCATTCTGATCACTTTCCATTGCGAATTAGCTTTTCCTTAGGTGGTGACGTCAGCTCAAATTATTTTACTAAAGTAACTAAAGATAGAATACATCTAACTGCCAAAAATGTGAACCAGTTTCGAGAATCCTTAAATCCACTCCTATCCGCCATTCCTCCTATTACAGAGGATAAAACTGTTGACGAAATATACCTAACTATGCACTCTGCTATCATTTCAGCCTGTCATTCAACAAATGCTATTATACCAAGAAAACGTATCACTCTTCCAGCAAGTACCCCCCGTTGGTTTGATGGGGAATGTCACCAAGCTAAGAAACAGATGCAGAAATCTCTGAGAGCATTTAGAAGAAATCGACTTTCTCCAAAGAGTCAAGAATTAGCGACGAATTACGTAAATCTGCAAGGCGTTTTCAAGTCAATTTGCGCGGAAACGCAGAAATTTTACCAACAACAAATCGAAATAGCACTTTCAAACCATAGGCAAAGCAAACCTTATTGGAATGCCGTAAAATCACTCAAAGCGAAAGCCACACCAGCTAAAGACATGGTACCCAGTCAAAAATGGTTTGACTATTTCTCCTCAGCTTACAGTCAAAATATCCTCTTAGACCACTACCTATCTCATCCTTTTTTACAAACTGATGAAATACTTGACCGAGAAGTAAACCCATACGAAGTCATGTTGCGGCTAAAGGCACTGAAGAATGACAAAGCGGCCGGTCTTGATCTAATTCCAAATGAAGTTTGGAAATCAGCTGAGGGCCCCTTGATAAGTCAATTGTGCAATCTATTCCAGAGGTGCTTAAACCATGGTTTCGGTATTTCCCACTTCCCACCCCAATAGTTTGGACACCTGGGAAAGTTGGGAAATTCGGGAAAATTGCTAAAAAGCGGGAATTATGTCCAAACTCTGAGAAAGTTTGGGAAAGTTTATATTGTACACGTAGAATCTAAAATGTGCCAGCGATAATTCGGTTTAAGATTCAAGATTCTTATATCTTAAGTATTAAAAAGGAAGCAATTAAAAACATTGATCACAAATTAAATGAATGTAATGTCCATTATGACAACAAGTAACAATAAATCCTATAATATTAGGACAAATCCTTGCAAAAAATTGCGCAAATTATATAAATGAAAATTTTATGACGCAAGAAAAAAAATAGCTCATTACACAGTTTAAACATTTAAAATAGTTTTGTAAGTAAATTGACGAAAATTGGTAAAAGATTTTTCAAATATCCATCTGCACTTTTGGAGCTTCAGATAAGGGGGAAAATGTTGTAAAGTAAATACATTTTATATATTCCTTATTGTTTGTATAATACCTTTTCAATAACAATATTTAGGTTGCAATTTGAAACAGTAATAATTTTGCTTTCAAATGTTTCAAAACTTGTTTCTTAACTTAATCTGTAGCGTACTTTAGCACTAATGTGTGTTTTGCCTGCTCTTTAACAACTTTCCCGGAACTTTCCCATATTTCCCAACTTTCCCACTTTTTATCACAAAAAGTGAACTAACCCACCGGGGAAAGTTGGGAATATTCCCAGTGTGGGATAATCCCACCCGAAACCTTGGCTTAAACGACGAAAGGGTGCCAACGGATTGGTGTTTAATCGAAATTGTACCACTACATAAAAAAGGCCCATTGAATGACCCAAAAAATTTTCGACCCATTTCATTATTACCCACAATACTGAAAGTATTCACTTCTATCCTTTCTGAAAGTTTGACAACTTGGCTAACGCACAATAAAAAGTTCTCCGATTTTCAGGTTGCCTACAGAAAATCGGCGGGATGTGAAGATCATATTTTCACACTAAACACGCTAATACAAAGACATATGGCTAAACCTGTCGGTAAATTATACGCTTGCTTTGTTGACCTATCAGACGCTTTTACATCGATACCCCATTCTCTTCTGTGGTCGAAACTACATGCGTATGGCATCTCAAACAAGTTCATTTCTATAATTAAATTCATTTACGAAAATGCCAAAGCATGTATTCGGACTGAAAATGGAAATACTGATTATTTTGATGTACTACGCTCAGTACTTCAAGGTGAAACACTTAGTCCGCAACTTTTCACTATCTTCTTGGATGACCTAATTCAGAAACTAAGTCAGAGCAATATACCCGGAATCGAACTGAGAAGCCCAGAGACACTGTTCCTAGTGATTGTACATATCTTGTTATTTGCGGATGACAAGGTTCTGCTGGGAGAATCCAGAAGTCAACTGCAGCAAAAAATAAACCTTCTGCGTAATTATACCGAGAAAAACTACTTGAAGGCCAACCTGAATAAAACAAAGGTCATAGTCTTCAAAAAAGGCAGAAGAGCAAAAACTGACATCTTCCATTGGGGATCTGAAGAAATCGAAGTAGTGAAATCCTACTGTTATCTTGGAGTTACTTTCTGCTCATCCGGCATATTTAACGAAGCTGCAAAAGTCAGGAAGTCTAGCGGCCTGGCAGCTGTCAATGCAACGATCCCCATAATAAA
>CM036940.2:62437638-62517638 GCA_020352615.2 Yoshiicerus persimilis
AGAAAATTATTTTTAAAAGAGTTGTTTTCTCAAAAGTATTTGATATTGTCTATTGTTGACTCTTCATTTTCATGAAATTTTGTCTCGATTTTCTCAAGGCAAACATGCTTTATTCCCAACATTTTTGTTTGTTCAACTGCAAGTTAGGGCATACTAATTACCAAATTATCACCGTTAGAGGCTTGAATTACTAACCGTCTGATTTTCTGATTCAACGTTCAGAATGATGTGAAAATCCGTATCCTTTTCCGTATCCCCCGACAATTGCGACTTGTAAGTTTTGTAAAAAGAAGAATTCTTATCATACTGAAACTTAGGAGTTCCTCCCCATAATGCGGAGATTGCCCCAAGAATTATTCTGTACTGAAAGTTAAAATAATTATAATTATTTTAATATTTCATAGCAAACCTAATAGCTTTCATTCTACCTTTGGAGTACGGCATGCAGAAAGTGCGTCCACGATTCTATACTTTACATTTTCTAGTGATTGAGCTGAAAGTCTGCCAATGAAATCATCTCCATAGACAATCGAAATTACAAAACTTTTGCTGTACTCAACAGCATCTGCAGAAAGTAGACCACCTTTTCAAGCAAAAACAGATAGTTATAAAGAGATTGTAACTCGAGCTGGTTTTTCAAGTTACTATAACTGTTTTTATTTTATAAATAATTTTACCAGGAGGACTAAATGAATAACATTTCAAGAATGGATAGGCATCTTTAAACATAAAACTTAGTGCCGTAGCTGTTCCTGCTCCTAAACTTGTACCTGTGCATAAATTATAAATGAGTAAGTAAAAGTGGCAAAAAAGTAAAAAATAATACCAATTAGTAAAAACTATTACCTGTAAAGATTAGATTGTGGTTTGGATAAGTGGCAAATAAATTTGGCAGTAATTGCAACCGGTCTAGCTTTTCTTTGATAAGCCGGGCACAAAGAAGTATTCCATGATGAATCTAAAATTTGATGACATATAATTTAATAAAAATCGGGAAAAACTAAATATCGTTTTTAATTTGCTAAGTATATTTGATAATTTTGGGTCATAAAGTACTTTAAAGGACTCTGGCAATCCGGGAACACCTATTGCATAAGGAGTCGCATTAGTATCTACGATTGTGTCATTTACGAAAACAGTTCCTCTAACCGAAACAACAATCGCTTGTTTAGCATGATCAACAGAAACGAAAAATGGTACTTCATAAACAGTGCTCGTATAATCGGCATATATGATTTCCATATTCTCAAATTTCCAAGATTTTAAGGCTGCTGAATGTAGAGAGCAGCATTTATCTCCAACGATATCGAATGTTGGTTTGCGTTTACATCTGCAAATAAATGAAAAAATTAATACATCCATAACATTTTCGCAAAAACTTGTATACAATATTAATTTTTTGCAAAATTATGAACTAATTACGGTAAACAACCACAGCAAATAGCCTCCTTCCATAAATCTTTCATTTTTGAAGCGCCTCCATTCAAAAGCAACACACTCCAAGTGTACGCAGCCATCGCGTATTTTAAGTAGTGATTAAGGTGAGGCAAGGAGTCCCAAGATTCCAAAAGTGGTAGCGAAGAGTTTGCAGTAATCTGATCGGATTCCGCTGAATTAACTTGGCCATCTTCACGTGACATTCCCAGTACTTTTTCATTTTTCAGATTTTCACTTTCCTTTAATCCCTGTTTACTTTGAATTTGGGATTCTCTGTGAAATAGGAGGATTGTTCCTGCTAGTATGTCAGATACCACTAAATCTGTGTCTTCAAACAGTGACCCAAATAAATCTGCCAATACCAAATAAAGAAAAATACTAAATAAATACTGTATTACTATGAAATTTTGCACATAAAATAGGTGTTAAATCACGAGATCATTTAAATATTAAGACTTACATCCAGCTTCTTCCAAAGCTTGCTTAATCAGCAGTGGTTTCCCAGTAAGTAAGAAACTTAATGTTAGAAATTTTCTTTGCCATTCCTTGGCTATCTTTGCATCAGGCTCTCCATTATTCTTTACAGTGAACTTGTAACCTCCAATTGGGTCAATATAGAAATATATTGTCAGAATCCGGAAAAAAATCAGCATCCATGATGACAACACCAATCCTGTAAATTTAAAAAGACTTTAAAACTGAATAAAAAACAAAGGTTTGATTTAAAACCTTTTCTACACCGTGTAATTGGTCTAACACCGTGGGATTAGTATCGTGTGGTTCACCACTATCACCACACACGGTACAAAAATGCCATAACGTATAAAGCACTATTAAGTAAATAAGCACGCATTGCATCGGCTCTAATATATAATGAAATTAGCACACGATTTTCCATGAAATTATTGTTGCAGATATTTTAAGAAGAATATTTAGGTTCGTGTTCCGATAACGTCACGATTTCTCAAGTCTGCTTGAAAAGGAAATAGATTTATTTCTAAACGATTACGCAAAAACAATAACCCCTTCTAAAGGAAGAATTTGCTATTAATCTACTTTGCCGCTTTATTTAATTTTCATATGCAATTCATTGCATGCGGGTACATTTCTTAATTTTTTCAAAAAGAATCAAATATGAATAAGACCCACCTGTTAGTAAGACATCGAATCCTAACGTACACGTTAATTTTTTCTGTATTACCCAAATTGCTCCAGTAATATTCAAAGCAATCTCTGCGATCTGTATAATCCATCTGACAGACAAAATACAAATACATAAAAGCACCAATTTAAATAACATGCTAATACTTCAATTTGTCAATAAAGCAAAACACCAAACTAATCCATTTTACGGTAATTAAGGATAGTGCTATTAAGTACGGGAGAAAACCTTGAGAACTCTAAACCCCATTCTTGCTTAAAATACCACAAGGGAACATAATTAAATTTTGCTTACTGAGAAATAACTTGAACATATTGTGTGTAATAAATATAGCAACTTCTAGATACTGTATTTCCCACTCTACTCGACTAAATTGGAAAGAGGACGAGAATTTCACAGAAACCCTACTGAAAAACAGATTTGCACTAATCTTAAGCTAATACCTAAAGCATTATTTGTATTGTAGTTGTAAAGATTTATTACTTGCAAATGATAAATGTAGGCACATATTTCCTATTATCACTGTCAATAACAATAGACCCAGATTTGCTTTGAAAAATCAGGGCAATGGTCGAACATATCACCAATGATGTCAAAATGAAGCTTCCATAAAAATAAATGTGGATGTAGAATTGACCTTCGCAAAACTGATTGGCTGTGGCGTAGTTTTTCCAAAAGATTCCTCCGGCAATGGTCAAACTGTAAAAGCAAGTATTCTCCAGTTAAATCTTTTTGCCAACTCCTATATAGACATTTCCTTGAAAAACATAATACCATACCATATCTAAATGTCAAAGTACTTATTTAGCAAAATACTTTTGGGATTTTTCTATAATAAATGAGTTTATCGATTTTCATTTTTCTAGGATTGCAACCTTAAATTACATTATACCCAAAGACAAATAAATTATTCCGGGATTACTAATAACATCACATAACAAAAGTCACTTAAAACTACCATTTCTCAAAAATTTGATGATTGTTCTTAAAATATTCCAGTTGATCCATTTTAATTAAGTATTTTTTAAATTACTAAAATATTGAATTACCATATGCTCCGGAAGACCACATCAAATGCTTCAGGAATCACAAAATCATCACTTGCAACATGCCACCGCCGACCTAAGAGTTCCAGCGCAGGCATTCTAAGCATCCCTTTGTGAACAAATAGAATACACAAGTCACTTATTTTCAATAGTAATGATTTCAATGAAAAATAAATATTTCACTTTTTTATACTGTTGAAATAAGTATTATCTTTACGTCCGAAAATATTCTACTTTTACACTTGACATTCAGAAATGAAGTATTAATATTGGTATGCATCATTTAATAATGATACACTTCATGTCCTATATCAGATCACTGCCAACCAAACTATTAATATATGAGCAAACCGAGTACAATGTAAATAGGCAACCTTCACGGGTTTCACCTTGATAATGAAATGCAAGCATGCTATATCTAAGACTAAGTAGGTATCAGGTATGCAATGCATTTGGCAAACCCTTCTAGTTTCTTTCCATAACACTACAATTTTTGGCATAAGGAAAATGTTATTTTCACATAATCGTTATATTATAGGTACATTCTTGATAACTGAGTTAAGAACTGAGTTGCGAGTAAAAAATAAGTAATTGTACAATTACGATCACGGAGTTAACATATAATAATGCATGCAACAGCAATAATCTTTGCCTATGAATAAGTTCCATGTGAACATCTTCGACCGTCGCCTAAAGCTTGCTTATTGTTTAACTAACATCACATGGCTGCAGATTTCATAGCTTCATTTCCTTTGGGACTTGGGAGTGTATGGAAAATGTATAAAACTCATTCATATATCCCGTCCAGTCTCAACAACGTCCCAACTGGGACATTGTTCATAAATTCGTTCATAACTTCTTTATTTTCTGCCGTCAAACATCAGGAAAATTTGCAATCCTCAATTAGATAGTTCTCTAAGAATAAAATACCTGCGAGGTTACAGCCCCTAACCAAGGTTTACTACGAATGAAAAACTAAAAAGTTTCAAATTTTCTTATGGCTGGGCTCAACTCGGTCCCCGCTGGGACATAGACATAGATGCTGCATTACGAAATAAAGATGACCGATTGTTACGAATATAGGTATCTAATCCCAATTGGGACCTTGTTAAGCTTTAGTGAGGGCAAAATACGTTGAGTTTGGTCGGGATATCCAAACATTCACTGCATTTCCTATAGAAGGAACAATTTTTACTCCCACATCAAAAATAAAAACATTAATAATTTGTTCATTAGTTTTAATACTGGTCAATAAGTTGTAATTGGCTAATACTTATAACATTGGTTAATTGATAACAGAAACAGAGAATCATTTTACTACTATTACATTCTTGAATTCAATTCTAGTTCTAATAAATTTATAAAAACTTACATATAACTCAACTGTTCGGTCTTTTATATGGCCTTACTGCTGCTACTATGTAGAAGTCAATCTGTCAACTTGGAAAACCGTTTTTTCATTTCGTTTTGCATCATTCTAAAAAACGAAACAAATCAAACGAAGTATTCGTTTCGTTTTTAAAAATAGCTAAACGAAACGAAAAATAATAAACGAAACAGTCCGACCACTAAAACATCATTTTTCTAAGTTTGTTTCCACAGAAATGGATCATAAGCAGCGGAAGCAAGAGGGTGTAACCCCCTTCTAAAGCTTCGCCTCAGTGGAAAATCGTCTTAATTGAAATATTTAAAATACGGCTGAAAGAAAAATAAAAATAAAAATCAGCAAAGCTGTTTTGTGTGTGGAAAAATGAAAGTGTGAATTGTGAATAAACTCAATGAAATTCAAATTCATATTTTATTTACATGTCGTAACAAATACAGCCACCAGAACCAAGTTAACCTGTAGAAATCAAATCCAACGCAGTCGGCTGCTCTCATACTCTTGGGACATGACAAAGAAATTATTCTTATTCTTACAATAACAAAAACACAAGCCAGCAACAATATTCATCTGTTAATTTATCAAAGTCAATTTTTTAAGGACAAAAGTCCTCTAACTATTTTGAAGTACAGATGAGGAACTATTAATTGAAGACTATCCCCGAAAAACATTATATATCCACGTTAAAAGCTGTAAACAAATCCCCAATTCGTACTAAACAACAATGAGGTCTGAATACTACTTGTAATTGGGTGGGTCATTTTTATTAAAATGGCAAAATGGTCATGGTTACTAAAACTGTCATACAACAAAGAGTAAATTCTATTAGAAATTCAATCTCAATCAAAATACTTTCTACAAAAGGATGACATTATGACAACTCACTTCAAAACAGCTACCGATCAGCTAGACAGAAAAGTTGCAATCAAATATGGCTAGTCAATTAATTGCGGTGTCTCAAACCTTCGTAAACCACATGAATGCTAGCAAAAAACGACCGGCTAACATTCTTACAACAAAGGATTTTGTGGCAAAAAGGCAGCGAAACGCAGGTCTAGCTTATGTTGGAAGGAATGGACGTATGCACCTTAGCAAACAAGGTCCATCCAATGTAAGCTAATTTTTAATATAGAAACACTGCACTGAAAATTAAACTGAAAAAATTTAATGAAAATAAATGATGCTAGGGCAAGGTTTGCGGCAATACTTGTAGGAAAAGAGGATGTACTTTTGAATTTGCTACTAAAAAGATGATGTTCGATCAATTCTACGAATCAAAGGACTGGAATTTGCAATCAACCTTTTTGTCCCGATGCATAGTAGACGTACCTGTAGAAAGAAGGAGAGGGCCTGAGAATTCTAGAAGAAACGTTACAACAAAGTATGCTTATCAAATAGAATAATAAATAAATATTCATACAAACTTTGAGACTGACCTCATTTTAAATTCTTCAGGTATTTTCTACCAATAGAAAATATGATGATTGAAACCTGCCAAAAATCGTTTTTGGACATTTTTGGAATAACAAAAACACGTATTGCAACGGTTAGGCATAAAATATGGGAAGGCGACCTAATACAGAAGGATTTAAGGGGACTCCATACAAACAGACCAAAAAAAATTTCAGAAGCCGTGAGAACTGCCATTAGAGAGCACATAAACAGATTTCCAGCTTATATCAGTCACTACTCTAGAAAAGCTGGGGCCATTGAAAGAAAGTATTTATCGCCAGATTTGTCAATATTAAGAATGGTGAAAAAGTTTTCTGAAGAGTATCCTCATATCGAGAACTCAAGCAAGTTGCGCAACGCTTACACACACGAGCTTTATGAAATGAAAATCAGAATAGGAACCCCACGATCCGACACATGTGCAAAATGTGACAGATTATTTATCGCTATGCAAAGTCCGAATGAAGAAGAAAGAAAAACTGCAGAAGCTGAGAAAGCACAACATTTAATTGAATCTGATGGCAGCTATAGTGCTATGTCAAATGATATTAAAATGGCGAAACTTCAAGCAAATTTGTTTGTGCTCTGTGTTGATCTACAACAGGTTCTCTACTCATTGAGGTCAAAAATTAGAGAAGTGTGCTATCGTAACTTGTCATTATTTTAATACAGGTCTTGTTCAGTCCAAATTTGACACACTCAAACATTTTCTATCAACGACAGTACGGCTCATATAATTTATGCATTTACGATGGAAAGAATGACCATGGAACGATGTGCTTGAATCAGAGGGTCATCGAGGATCTCTTGATATCATGAGCTGTATTTATCAGTATTGCGTTCGAAATTTTACGCCTTTACAAAATGGAGAAACTCGTCATTTAATTGTTTGGAGTGATCGTTGTGGAGGACAGAACAACAACTATTTGTCTCTTTGTGTTTACACATATCTTGTAAAGTTGGGATACTTTACCTCAATAGAGCAGAAGTTCTTAATATCTGGCCACAGCTTTCTGCACTGTGACAGACTTTTTGCGTTAATAGAAAAAAGAAAAGTTGGATCAAAAGTTAACCATCCAGACAACTGGTTAGAAATTATTAAGGACAGCCAACCTAGTAAACCCTTTGACATATTGAGAATGGAGAGAGAACTATTTTTAAATGTTGATGAACTTTTAAACTTTATGCCATTGCCACCTACTTTGAAAGTGTCGACATTTGTCTTAGTTAGAATAGAAAAGGCGTTACTAGGAAAGTTTCTAACCAAAGAGTCACATATACTTCCAATGCCTTATGATTGTCATTGTATGTACGCACCAGGACAGTTGCGAATTCGGTACGTCCGCCGTCAACTGTGGAGTGAAGAGTGCTTAAACGGTTTTCAGTTGGAATCAAAATATGGTTCCCCGTTGCCTATTTCTCTAGAGAAAAAGAAGAATTTAGAGGACATGTGTCCTTATTTACTTCCTCAGTATCGAAGCTTTTACATGAACCTGTAGGTCTATAAATAAATAATATATGTATATTATTTAGTTTTCATCGTTTCATTGATTGAAATTGCTTAATGAAAACGCTTTTATGTTTTTCAGGCCAACTGCTTGAATATTCAAGGGAAGAAAGATATATTTTAGTTGAATTTGTTAAAAATGTTCTTATAAATAGTGTTTATGTCATTGTTATTGTGAATGATCTGCATTACCCTGTTGTTTCTTTTAAAAGTTATAAAATAGAGTTTTACACCCTAATTTGTAATCTTTGGCTTTTACATCCACTTTTTAATTTCCGGATATCATGTTTCAAGCATCAAGTATAAAATAAAGAGATACTCGCTCATATTTAGTCGTAATAACTGTCTACGAAAGGGGAAAATAGAGATTGTAGAAATTAGTACTTCAGGATTTAGTAATTACGGTATTACCAATATCTGTTCCATTACCTTAGTTACTTGTAAGAAAATTAGGAATGGATATATCATGTTTTTCAGCGATAGTCTTCAATTAATCTCATAATTAGTTTACAAACTAATTTATATTTTACATTCTAATTTCAACTTTGCAGTACAATTGTGTGTAAATAGACTGAGATACACTTTAAAGAGTTCATGAAACTCCTTTTAATGACTAGGACTTAACCCGCAATCAATTTAATTTCTTTCTTTACAAACGTTTCTCAGTCATCCCTGCCCGATAGGTATTTTAAGGCCCTGTATAATCTGAATGGAAGGTGATCAAAATTTAAACGGGAAGTTAACACCAGTTCTGCAAGTTCCGTTTCCCCAGGTGAACTGATTGTCCATCTTGGTGGTCCCTTGTAATCTGGATTCTTGTACCTGGAGGAGAACAAGTCACGGTAAATTAGCATATTGAATTATTTCCATTAATAATATGACCTTAATTTCGGAGATGTTTTTTTTACTTTTGTTAATTTGTCTTACCCCAGTTGGAAGCTTTCTGTTTCTCGCACATGTAATAAATTTCCAGGAGGGTACATCCTTTCGATGGATTGCAGTTTTTTAAATCCTGGAAGTACATCTGTATTTGACGTCCTTGGCACCACTGAATTTTCCTATACATAAAAAAAATTCAAGTCAGAAAAGAGTTTCCTCAGAGATTTTATCATATGTATTAACAAACGAAAACATTATTCTGTAAATGGCAGGAAGATAAAAACTAATTGAGCATTCAGAGTTAGAAATGCGTAGGGGAAGTTGTAAGTTTGGAAATTAAAATGCTAACAACTTGACTTGGGATTCAAGAAAGCTTATGAAGTTAATTTTTCATTTGAATAGTTTGAATGGAAACTGTACGACAGCCTTTTTTGTTCATTGTACAGACTTACAGACTATATTATAATTAATGAAATATTATAATTGATTTTCTTATATGAATTTCTGAACGTTTTCCATTATTTCCATTTCCAAGCCAATATTTTTGATGGGCATCCATAATATTTTTTAGCAAAACTTGTTTTATACATTATTTCCTAATTGTCGACACATGTGGCGTAAGTAGTATCATTAGCATAATCTTTATTAGTATTACACAACTTTTAATTCATATTTTAATTACTAACCGAATGATTTTCTTGTTCAATACTCAAAACTGTGTGACCATCCTTATTTTTTCCCGGATTTCCACATAATTGCAACTTATAAGTTTTATAGAAGGAAGAATTCTCATCATATTGGAACTTTGGAGCTCTTCCAAATAGTGAATAGATTGCTCCAAACATTATTTGGTACTTAAAGTAAAAAAAATAAATATTCACAAATAATTATAATACTTTAAACCCACTTATAGTATTACAGGAGAACTTTTACCTTTGGAGTACGACATGCAGAAATTGCTTCCACGATTCGATACTTCAACTTTTCTATTGATTGAATTGACAGTCGGCCAATGAAATCATCACCATAGATAACAGAAGTTACAAAACTTTTACTGTATTCAAGAGCATCTGCAGTAATTAGAGCACCTTTTAAAAGGATAGTAGATATTTTATTTACAAAAGCATTTTAGTTAATTCTCCAGCAAAATGTTATGATTTTTGTACACCGGTGGGTGCATGTTAGTATATTATGAAAGATTTTACCAGGAGGAGAAAATGAATAACATTTAAGAGATGGATATGCCTCTTTGAGCATAAAACTCAAAGCTGTGGCTATTCCTGCCCCCAAGCTTGTACCTATACATTATATGTAAATAGGCACTTTAAATTATTAAATAATATGATATAATTTTAACTAAACGCATTACCTGTCAAAACAAGGTTATAATTAGAATAGGTGACAAATAATTTTGGCAGCAATTGCAACCGGTCTAGCTTTTCTTTTAATAACTGGGTACAAATGTGTATTCCATAGTGCATCTGACATTGTTATATAGAAATAAATATTGTTAAATGAATGAGATGACTAATGATCGTAATTTGAATTGTGTATAGATAGATATTAGCGTACTTTGAAAGATTCTGGTAATCCTGGGATACCCATTGGATGAGGAATCGTATTAGTATCCACGAGTGCCTCATTGAGGGACATTGTTCCTCTAACCACAACGACAACTGCCTTTTTGGCGTGATCAACGCAAATAAAAAACGGCACTTCGTAAATACTACTTTTATAATCAGCATAAATAAATTCGACATTCTCAAATTTCCACGATTTTAACCCTGCCGAGTGCAAAGAACAACATCCATCTCCTTCGATTTCGAACGAAGGTTTCCGATTCCATCTAAATATTAATGAAGAATGTATCTGTAATTACTTTACCAAATAAATAAAAGGGCGAACTAAGTATATACTATTGGGGTGCAGTACGTTTGGCAAATACTTTTGGCGAAAAAGATTCATACATCTCTTGATATTGTTTAGTTTTAATGTAAAATTCGTCCGACGTCTTCAATATGAACCTGGTAGATTTGTCAATCTCAGTGTAACCAAAAATCGATTTTGCCAAAATTCAAATACCTAACAGTATTAAATGTTTGAAAAAATGTAAAAGAATTACGGTAAACAACCACAGCAAGTCATTTCTTTCCACAGTAAGTTAACTTTTGAAATTCCTTCATTCGCAAGCAAAAAGGGCCACGTGTAGGCAGCTACGGCATATTTATAGAAATAGTAAATGTTCGGCAAAGAGTCCCAAGACTCCAAAACTGGTACGGAAGGCTTCACATCGGTTTCCATTTCAGTAAAATCGTTATCTATTTGTGTTATTGATGTTCCCACCACTTCTTCTTTGTTATTAATCTTCTTATCCTTCAGTTCACGTTTGCTTGTACTAATTTCAGCTTCTCTGTGATATAAGAGAATACATCCTGCTAGGAAGTCAGATATGACCAAATCTGTGTCCTCGAACATGGATCCAAACAAATCTACAAAGGACAAGCGAAACATAAATCTTTGTAATTTGTATGAAGACCGCTTATATAACTATAGAAATGTAAGGTCGACTTTAGTCACTTACATCCAGCTTCTTCCAAAACCTGTTTAATCAAAACACGTTTCCCACTAAGTATGAAACTTAAAGTTAGAAATTTTCTTTGCCATTCCTTGATTATCTTTGCATCTGGCTCTCCATTATCCTTTACAGTGAATTTGTAACCTCCAATTGGATCATAGCAGAAATACAATGTGAGAAGACGGAAGAATATCAGGATCCAAGATACAAGCACCACAACTGTAAAAAATGAATTAAAAATGATAATAATATTGTGCAATATCTAAGTAACAATTGTCTTACATTACTTTTCTCAGGCAATTTTAATTTTATGCTATTTAATTAAGCCTGCGTGTTCAGATAACTGAGATGACGTTGAGGCTTAAGCTCAACGTCATCTCAAGGCTTAATTAGCTACTTTTGGTTTTTAACGGAAAATCTTTGCATACATGCATAAATGTTTGGGGTTAATGCTTTTGAAGACTAAAACCTCACGAACGGATAAAAGAAAACGTACCAGTTAAAAACACATCGATTCCCAACGAACATGCTAATTTCTTCTGTATTATCCAAATTGTTCCAGTAACATTTAAAGCAATTTCAATCAACTGTAAAATCCATCTGGTATTCAAAAACAAACTCATTAAACCAATTCAAATGTATACATATAATGTATGTACTGACTGATAATATTTCTGTAAATTTTCATGTCCGTAAAGTCAGTTTCCAAATATTGGGTTAATTAGTAATAAGTTGAATTTTTATGTAACATCCGAGTAATGATTTACTTGCAAATGATAAATGTAGGTACATGTTTTCTTTTCTCTTGGTCAATGACAATGGACCCAGCTTTGCTATTGAAAATCAAGGCAATACTGGAACATATCACCAAAGAAGTCAAAATGAGACTTCCATAAATATAAATGTGTATGTAAAATTTGTCTTTACAGAGTTCATTTGTAGCATAGTTTTTCCAAAAGATTCCTCCGACAGTGGCCAAACTGTAAAAACAAATATATTTAATTTTGTGCATTTAAAATTACATCCAATAATAGAAATTATGCTCACAAATGAAGAAAATGAAGAATCCCAATAAAATGTACCAAAATGTACTAGAAATGTATTAAAAACTGTGGTTAAACACTGCGGTTTTAACACAATAATTCCTGGTTAAAATAATTACCATATACTCCTGAAGAACACATCACAGGCTTCAGGTATCACTAAATCATCACTTGCAATGTGGCACCGTCGACCTAAAACGTGCAGAGCAGGCATTTCACTTCTTATAAGCCCTTTGCCCGTTGTAAATGACAAATGTAATAGAATAAAAAACAGTTCACTTATTTTAAGTATTTGTAAACATTTTTGCCCTTCAAAAATAAACTTTAACAATAATTTTTCCTTTCGTTAGTAAATATAATCGTATTTTTCAGGACAAGAATACAAATTTCAATTTTAAACAAAATTTACCATTCTACGTCTTGAAAATATATTTTGCGTCTGCACTTGAAATTTAACAAAAGAATACTGACAAACATCGCATTTTACAATGATAATTCCGTCGACAAAAGAAAATTCTCAGAAAAAGTTCACTCCATTATCTACCCAATCATGCACTCATCAACTCGTTGTACTTACGTAGTTTTTATACATGTAGCAAGGTCTATCGGATATCCAGCAATCCAGCATTATTTATGTGTTTTAACATGAGAATGCTTTTCATTTGATCGTCATCTCATTTAGGTTGTAAAACAGTGCAATACACTCCATTGTATATGACACCTGCTTTCCCGTAGTCGTTATATAAGATAGATATAGTTACATGCTTGCTGATTGAGTTATGTGAAAATGTAAAAATGAATTTTATGTAATAGTAATAAGATAGTAATCTAAGCAATTTCTAGTGGGATATACCACATGTATTTCACAGTGGAAAAATGAATTACGACGATAAAACCTTTTTACGCTTAAGACGTTACTATAAATTTAATTTCTTTAGACTTTATTTTTGTTTACAAAAGCGTGTGTGCGAAAACCGGTCAACTATCCTGATTACAATAAAAACAAACAAACATGGTTATGTTGTACCTAAGAAAAGACAGGATAATATCTGTACCAAAGGGTTGTTAGATTATGCAACCTTAATTAAGACATTGCTAGAAATCGATCGAGCTTATAATCACTCTAGTAAAAATGCATTTATCGTTTTATTCCTTGAGGTAACAGAGTTTGTCCTCACTTTAAGTGACAAATATTTGAAACACATTTCATTTGTAGTAATCTGGTAATTTTCATTGACGTAATGGAAATTTAAGTAATAGTGTAATCTGTATTTGTGGTAGTGTTCGGACCGTTTCGTTTAGAAAAACGAAAAACGCGTTTATTTCGTTTCGTTTCGTTTTTGCCTAAAAAACGAAACGGTTTTTTCAAAAACGAAACGAAAACGAAACGGTTTTTTGAGAAACGAAACGAAACGAATTTTTGAGAAACGAAACGAAACGAAACGAAAAAAACGCGTTTTTTTCGTTTTGTAGCATATGAAGCAAATCAAAATAAATTTGGCCTTACAATTCCAGGCAAAGTATCCCGACCGACTGCAATCGCTGTACAGTCGTTTGTATTCATTTCATTGCAATTTGCAGATGAAATTGTTTCAATATATATTAGGTTTCTAGTAACACTTGTCATTATATTTTGTAGTAATTGCGATTATCTTTGCATAGCATCTATTTTCTTATCAATTGCGATTACTCCTATTTAAGAATGGTGGAATATTCGTTTTTTGAAAAAATTAGTTGAGTTAATATACAATAATCAAAGACCACTCAAATAGTCAATCATCAACAGACATTACAGACAGCCAAATTATTGAAATTAGTTTAAGTATAATGATTAACAAATTATTTGGCTATGCCCAGTGTTGAGACGAACCTCTACAATTTGTACTATTATCATTATTTCTATTGAGACTTGTGTCATTTTTGTATTCTATTTGGATATTATTCATTATTTTATATATGTACTTGAATGTGCGCGAGATTTAAGAGAAACCGTGTGAATATTACGATTCTATTGCGTTTTAGTATTTGTATTGTGCTGTAAGCATTGTATTTTAGCCAGAGTTGGCAGTTGGTAGAAGATTCCAGTAGCGTCGACACGCACGTTGTTTCTCTCTCACTCTCCGCACTACTTAATTGAGTGTGCAATTAATTTGAATTAAACTATTATTGAAACTATTATCTTTTGTACGTTGATTATTAACACTTTCACTAGTCACTGAGCATTCATCAGTTTTGATAGGAAAAGTTTAGTAAAGTCATCGTACAGTAAAAGTTCCCTAGTCTGTCATACAAACAGTTAGGTACATTGGATAGGAGTTAGTACACTTCATCCCTGGTCTTTCATAATTTGGAAAAGACTGCTGAAAAATATTGTAACCACCAGAGAAGCCTGCCACGCCCCAACATGGTCCTTCGAGCTCTGATATCTGGTTGATATCGTAACCAGTTAAAAACTGAAAATTTATTGCTGTGACTGGAAGTCTAGTGGTTACCTGTCGATCGGAGAAATCCCCGTTTGTGGAAACAGCGAGGCAAGATCGAGTCCCTATTACCGAGAATAGCGACGAGGCTATCACGGAAGCAAGTTCGTGTCATTATCACCAAGGATAGTCGACGAAGTATTGAAAATATTGAAAGCGACGTTTGACATCAGCACGAGTAAGGAGCCAGAAGCCCATCGTCAGTCATCGTCAACCTACCCTGCAAGGAGTGAAGTGCCTGCAAGGAAAGACACCGAGGAAGTCGAACCTCATCATTTGGACTCATCTGAAGTCACCCAAGAAAGTCTGGACAAGCCAGCAAACCAGTGTGCCCCCTCGGAGTGAAGAACCTTGGCGGGTGAAGACGGAAAGGTGCGCCTAACGTCATCAAACTCATTATCAAGTATTGGTGTAGTAAGTGTACTATAACACATTAACTGAACAATATTATTATTATTTAAACTATTGAATCCGTGCAAGAGTTTCAAATTACAAAGAATATTTGTGGAAATTCAAGAAGGAACCCCTTCAAATATATTGTACGCCGATTATTAAATTAAAATAAACTAGCAAAATGAATGCATTGATCAATAAAAGAAAAGGCTTCATAGGAAAAATCGATAGACTGAAAACTATAATCAACCGACATGCAACAATTCCTTTAGATGAGGATGATGTGAAAATTGGACTTGAAGACATAAAGGATTTGAAATCCGAAGAAAAAGCTTTATTTGACGAGATTCTTCCCCTGTGTAAGGATGATCTTGAGATTGCTACTCATCAGAAAATACATGATGATGAAATTATCAGAATAAGAGAACTTGAAAAGACTCTCAACAAGCTGCTGAGAAACTTTGCTGCTGCTGCGGCGACAGCAACTAAGGCTGTGGATATCAAATTACCACAATTGGCACTCCCAACTTTCAGTGGAGACCCTAAAGAATGGATCGCATTTCAAGATGCTTTTACGGCTGCAATTCACGCAACCACATTACCAAATGTGCAAAAGCTCCAGTACCTTAAGAGTCAACTTAAGGGTGAACCGGAAACCTTATTGCAAAACTTTTCCATTACCGATACTAATTATGACATCGCATGGAACACTTTGAAATCAAGATATGACAACAAACGAGAAATTGTCAAGGCGCATTTCGACAAACTTCTGTCTGCACCTATTATGAATCAAGAAAATGCTGACGCATTGCGTAGACTTGGAGATGCAACCAGCCAGTGCGTACAGACTTTGGAACTAATGAAGGTAACCCATGAACAAAGAGGAGACCTTCTACTTATTCATTTGATTGGAAGAAAGTTGGATTCCGATTCCAAGAGGGAATGGGAAAACTCGTTGAAGCCAGATGCAATTCCAACAATCAAGGAGTTCGCTGACTTTATGGTGAATCGGTCCAGAGTGATAGCTGCGTCTACCTTTGGAAAGAAAAAGACATTTACTGAGGAAAAGAAAAATGCTGCTGTTCATATCGGAACTAGTAAGCAATCCGGAGAAGGTTGTGAATTATGTAGTGGAAATCACAACCTGTCTCAATGTTTGAAATTCAAGAATCTCAGCGTTGACCAGCGATGGGAGAAAGTTAAAAGTTATCGACTATGTTTCAAGTGTTTCAAAAAGCACAATGTTTCAGATTGTAATGCAAAGGCCTGTATTGAGTGTGGAAGAGACCACAACAGCATATTGCACAACTTTTCGTATTCTTCTAAGGAGAAAACTTCTGAAACGAAGAAATCTGATTCTGAAGATGTGGACCCAGAAACCCAAGAGGAGAAAAAGACTCTGACTTCAACAATTCTATACAGTCACCCGAGTTCTCAAGCGCAGAAGCAAGTACTGTTAATGACCGCGAAGGTCAATGTGAAAGACTTAAAAGGACGTACTCATGTGCTCCGAGCACTTTTGGATAATGGATCGCAATGTAGTTTTATCAAATCTACTTGCATTAATCAACTTGGATTAAAGAGGAAAGTACAACATATGCCTATTTCTGGATTGGGAGACAAGGATGTTGGAACTTCAAATTACATGGTGGAAATTGATTTCTCTTCAATTTATGGAAATAAGAAAAGTTTTTTATTGGAAGCTCACGTCACAGGAAAAATCACTGGAGATCTTCCAAATTTCCCAATTGTACACAAGCCTTGGCCACATTTGCAAGGTTTGGAGTTAGCTGATCCTGAATACTACAATCCTAGGCAAGTAGATATCTTGCTAGGAAATGACATTTATGAAGAAATTATGTTAGACGAAAGAAGAAAAGGACCTGAGGGAACTCCTATTGCTCGAGAATCGCATTTAGGATGGCTTCTTACAGGAAATGTTTACCCTCACCCAAGTCAAAGTATTGTGCTTCTTGGAGTGAAATCGAAACCTAAAAAGAAGAAAGCCAAGAAAAAAGATAGTGATGAGGACGTAGAACCGTTTAATCCTGAGCTGTGCCAATACTGTCAAGCAGGACCTCATCACTTCTTGGAATGTGAGAAATGGATTAATAGTGACTTACTGATTAAACAAAAGTTTGCAAAGAAACGGGGAGCATGCAGACGATGCTTCCTCTCTACTTGCAAATGTTGCAAATTTTGCCATTCAACAACTCATAACACTGAAGATTGTTATGAATTTAAAAGTTTACCTTGGCCTCATAGAATTGCTTTCTCTGAGACTTTGAACTTATGCGTTTTTTGCCATTCGGAATACTGCTTCGAGTATCAGTGCATTAAATCTAAGTGTGAAGAAAGTGACCCACAGCCTGGAACTTCCAAATCTGTGTTTTCTGGATTGATTACAACCCAAAGTGTCAACAATTACAACTCCAGGAAGAAGTTGTATGTCATTCCCCAACGACGTGAGTGCAATGTCGCGAGGTTGAAGCCGAGCCCGACTTGCAAATGGAAAAAGAACGAGACTGGATGGCGTAAGCAGCAGAAAGCTCCTACGACCAATTGGAGAAAGTGAAAGTGTTGTTTCATTTTTATTTCATCATTTATTTATTTATGAAAGTCAATTAATGGCATTGTGATTATTTTAATCAAATTTGAATTATTTTATGACAATTTATTTACTTCTACCTTTTTAAACATCGAATTTTTTGTTTGAACGTTAGAATTTTATTTTACGAATTGTTTCACTATTGTATTTGTGTTGAGGCAATTCTTTTAATTGCCTCAAGGGGAGGTATGTTGAGACGAACCTCTACAATTTGTACTATTATCATTATTTCTATTGTGACTTGTGTCATTTTTGTATTCTATTTGGATATTATTCATTATTTTATATATGTACTTGAATGTGCGCGAGATTTAAGAGAAACCGCGTGAATATTACGATTCTATTGCGTTTTAGTATTTGTATTGTGCTGTAAGCATTGTATTTTAGCCAGAGTTGGCAGTTGGTAGAAGATTCCAGTAGCGTCGACACGCACGTTGTTTCTCTCTCACTCTCCGCACTACTTAATTGAGTGTGCAATTAATTTGAATTAAACTATTATTGAAACTATTATCTTTTGTACGTTGATTATTAACACTTTCACTAGTCACTGAGCATTCATCAGTTTTGATAGGAAAAGTTTAGTAAAGTCATCGTACAGTAAAAGTTCCCTAGTCTGTCATACAAACAGTTAGGTACATTGGATAGGAGTTAGTACACTTCATCCCTGGTCTTTCATAATTTGGAAAAGACTGCTGAAAAATATTGTAACCACCAGAGAAGCCTGCCACGCCCCAACACCCAGTTTTAATTATTAATTAAATTTAGATATGCCCTTAATAAAATTATGTATAACTTAGCTGTTCTATGTCTTTTCTGTGGTCATACTACATGTCAGTCGGCCATTTTGAAAAACCGTTTTTTTCGTTTCGTTTTGCATCATCCTGAAAAACGAAACGAAACGAAACGGTCTTTGGAAAAAACGAAACGAAACGAAACGGTTTTTGGAAAAAACGAAACGAAACGAAGTTTTCGTTTCGTTTTTCAAAAATAAACGAACCGAAACGGAAAATACTAAACGAAACGAAACGGTCCGAACACTAATTTGTGGTCCATTCTTACTCCACAACCACATCATTTATTTCACATTTCAAAATGTTATTTCGGTTTAAATGTCGTGCATATTGCTACATTCCCTGCTATAGCGCATTCTAATTAAAAGGGTTATGTATAACTGACATTCCCCACAGGTAACAATATTGACCCTACAGAAGAAAAAAATTTAAAAGCAGTGCTATTTTTTATTTTACACACATTTTAAAGACATAATAGAGACTTTAGAAGACAAAAGGCTTTAAAAGACAAATTGCAAAATTATAACACATTGGACGGGACGCAAATATTTTCTGTTGGATTACAAGATTTGCTTTTAAGGAGAGTGTAGCTTAATTTTCAATCATTGAATTTTCTAAAGAATTAGGAAATTCATGAATGATGTAGGATGTAGTTAAATTTCGGAATATTTTACATGTTTATAATTGCTTAAATTAATAAAAAACTATTGCAAAACTTGAGAAATTAAGATTTTTTGAATTTCAAAGCGTTTGAATATTTGTATACGACGAAAGCTTGACAACAGTGCTTCGATTTAGTTTTCCAGGGAACGGAAAACTTTGTACTGCGGATAAGTGATAGATTTCAAGTTTTCGTTAGTTCTCACAGAGTCGATCCAGGATTTAAAGGCACTGACTTTCGTGAAGACTGCAAAATTAAAATATTCCCATAATATTAGAATTAGTTTATAAAAGCGAAGTAACAGTACTTCAATAAATTTAATTAGTAACTTAAGTATAGTAGCAGTAAAGTATTCTACAAAAGTAGAGTAAGGTGTTGAAAATTAAAGGTTTCCGGGCATAAAGGTGAGTTTACCTCTTGGAGGACCATCGGTACAACTAGTACCAAAAGTGGAAACACCGCTCTGGATGAAAAAGTTGCCCAATTTTGATCGATGGAACAAAGGACCTCCTGTAAAATATTTCCGTACCATATACAATTATAATGAAAATTATAGCATTGCCTTCTTGATTCCCAAGTTTGTTTGAATATTCAGTTTAAAAGAATTCGTATTCATGAAAGTAATTAGTTACCAAGATCAGATACACAAGAATCACTATTTGAAACTCCAGCACAGACTTCTTCATCGGCTGTAGATTGACGATATTCATGTGCAGCATATAATTCGCTGCAATTTGTTTGACTGATGATATCGACATGAGTTTTACGAACTGTGGTCCATGGAGCAGTATTATAAGATACTGCTCCGTATCCTGCTACCACAGCTTCAAATGAATCAGATTCGAGTGGGAAGCTACCATCGTCAAGGCAAATTGGTTGAATTATTTCAGAAAATAAGACAGGTTCTGACAATTTAAGGACAGCAATATCAAACGACTGAAATATTTAAAATGTGAAAACGAATTAATGAATAATAATCTTTTAAAATCTCAAATACAAATACAAATGAGTATTTCATTTGACTTACTGCTCCCCGATCTGGAGCTGGTGCCTTGTACTCTGAATGTAAATAGGCAACGGACACTTTGCGTTCAGTCCTGGAACCCTTTGAATCTTCATAATTCCCCCAAACAACTTTAAGTTTGGCCAATGATTTAGGTGTCACAGGCTCATCCTCAGAGGGCTCCACACAGGATGCAGCTAAATATATTACAAAACATTATTATTTACTAGTAATATTTATTTCGTTTAAATAAATTTTAAGGAAACTATAATTAAGAGGCTTTCAATGATCTTGGGGTATAATTCCAAAGCAGGAATGGCAATAACCTGTTAGAATATACTGGTTGTCAATAAGCGATCCTCCGCAAATTTGTTTGCCATCAGAATTAATTTCCACCAACCTATGAGGAACCGAATACAACGGAGGTAAATCGCAATAAAATTAACTAACTTGTTATATACAGTAGTAAATAAAAACAAAAAATTATATTTGACTTATTTCAACGTACCATGGATATTCATTGAGAGCTGCCGTAACTCCATGCAAACTCTTTTCTGTACAGCCAGCTCCTGCACAGGGAACCAACGATAAGCCACATGTTTGTACGGCCACGTACGGTACGGAAATAGGAACGCCCACGCTAGGACTCAAAGGGAATATCAATTGGCGTTTGTCACGACCAGATTCCGAATTGGATACCTCAGCTACATTCAAATCATATAACCAAAAATATTCAAGTTTTCGTAATGACTACAAAATATTTCATATTAATCTGATCTTCTTACACATAAAATGCATTTTAATATTTTGCAAATAAAATCGGCTTCAGTTAATATTTCATTAACAAATTAGGTTCAATTCCAATCTACTGTTAAGTCTTTTGGAAGAAATTATAAGTAAAATTTTAAAATCAAAAGTTAAGTATTGATCGCTATGTATGCTTTTTATGATTTAATAATTAAGCAGATTTAAATAAGATCAATTTTATAGGAAATAGTCTGCTCGACTAGCAATTTTTTTTAATAAGTTAAGCTTAGATCAGTGTAATCCTGGTTAAGTTCTACATTTTATAAATATTTATTGAATTACTAGTGGATTAGTTTACTATATTTTCTACTTCATAGTAATAGCTTTTTAGTAATTCACTACTCACCTGATAAACAAAACGAAGTAAAACTTAGTAACAAAATTGCAGTACAAGGTCGCATTCTTAATATATTTTTGGTAGCCTTGGTGTAAATCGTCTTGAAAGCAAAAGAAGTTATTCTTTAGTCTTCCAATACACTGCACTATTCAAGGTGTAGTTTTGTCTTGCCGTCTTCCTTGTAATCAGTGGAATGGACTGCTTCTTCAGCCCCTAAGATTACTTTATTTATGTCGATTCTTTATTCTTTACATAACTTGATTTCAGATTTAATTATAAGTTCTGCCAGGGAGAGTGATAGGTGTGTCCGCTACACGAAAATATTGTGGGATCAATGTTTGTATGTAGATTCCGCTGCTATAAAGATGTTTACATCTATAGAAATTCCTTCAACTTCCAGTGCTAGTTGACTGTACAAGTTTTTACGCTAAGCTGCGTAATACGTCATTCCTGAAAAATATTAAGTGGAGAGTGGAGATACAATTTCCTAATACGGTCGCTGCAAAGATTATGCTAGCAAATGGCAAAATCTAATTTACATTCAGTTTGCTTACCGGTTTTGCACACTGAGGATTACAACTTAATGCTAACGTCAAAATTTTGATTATTAATCGCTTTCAAGGAATAGTTTTCAAGATTACTTAAACAGCGCAGAAAGTTTACTTGTCGAAAAATACAAAAATCAAATTCTCCGACTCTTCGATTTTTATGGCGTAGCGTACGTTATTTCGGATTTTATTGGCACAAGACACTTATGTGTAATAATGCAAAAAACTTTAAATATTTTGTATTTTCTTTCTGATTTCAAGAAATATATCACTCTTAGCCTATTCTTTTGATATGCTCAGCTTAACTGTGTGCGATAACCTTCAACTTTCATATTGAACTTTCAGTTATATAGGTATATCCCAAAATATAGGAGAGGTATGAATATTTCAACCTTTTTTTGAGTATGGGAAGCTGCTTGATGTACCTCCGCCAATGATATGCTTAACGATATAATTGTCTGGTAAATATCCTTTTTAAAATTTTAATGCAAAGAAAAATTTGATTTTTTTAACATTAAAATGCTAAATGCTAATACTTCTAATCTTTATTTAATGAATTCCAATACCAACCACTATCCAGGACAATTTCAAATAAACATCTCAATTTAAAACACAAATGCAGTTTCAAATAAAAACGAAACTAAAGGTACATGCTACAGAAATAATTCCAGGAATATCACAGTACAGATTCTTATATACTATATCTAATGACAATAATGCAGAATCAAAGATGATATGAAATTGTATGATTATACAGTCCAAGTTCATCGTTTTGTAAAACATTTGCATTCTTGCAATTCCAGTTTTTTTGCATTTGTTGTTATGGTCTTTTGGAATTCTTTACTGTTCCCTCTGGTCATGTTGCAAATACAAATATACTATTATTAGATTGCTGTGTCTATGCCTTTTGATTCAGTACATTACCAAATGTAATAAATATTTGATATTTTTCTCATGAATTATGTCCTTGAAACAATAAAAATTCCATCTAAAACATGCCTCTTGTTGCACTAAGAAGGTAACCTTCGCAATTGCATAGGAAGGGGACAAATACATAGCAAAGAAAATTGACCTAAAAGGGAAGCCAATACTATTGGATGGATCTATAATTTGGAAAAATGCATGCAGAGTGTAGAGGGATCTTTATGTAACTCTGAAAAAGCATTTTGTGTATAACATTCCATACTGGAAGATGTACAATACAACAATATAAGGCAATTTCAATTCATTGATGGCGCTGTAATATATATATTGCCACTCACAAAGAGTTGTAAATAAATACCTGGTGAAATTATAATTGTTAGCAATTGGCATACTGTTTTTCATAATTTTGATATATGTCGATCACTATTAATAGTATTTTCATTCTGAACAAACATGCTACCCGAGCCGGTCCGCAATGTAGAAGTCATTTGACAGAAATCCTTCATGGATACTTCGGATATGAGTTTTTAATGTGCAAAGAGAAATCGCTTTACATTTATTTCAAAATTTAGTTTCATATAACTACATAAACTCGTTTTTAATTAAAATAACTTTTGTAATATAAAATATAGAAATATTCTTTTCTTTCAGATAAAATTAGTGTTACAATTTTTGCGATATGTGTAACACGTGACCTATTTCTGAGTTGGCGAATATGTGAACACTGCAGAAGCTTTTCCGTCTTCACCATAAACAATTTGGAAATCCGTTAATTCTTCCACCAGCAGATGGTTGGCCAAAGAATTTGGCACATCAAAACTAGACAGTTGTAATTGTACTTTAGATTTGGCTGTGAAATCTAAATTAACTGCATTTCCTTGTGGAAAATTATTTTTCGGTTTCCTACCCTGAATAGAAAGTGAAGAAGAATAACATTCATAAACAGCAATTGTTTAAAGTATTCATTTCAATTGTTCGCAAAGTAAACATACCTTTTGGCCTGATTTTGTCCTTGGTGATGGAATTGCGGGTGCAGGAGCATTTACACTTTCACCGCGATGAGTGTTTTTGTTTGATAAAGTTTTATTCTACATAAGCCAAATAATTGGGATTATTATTTCACAAAAAAGACAGGGTTGCAGAAAATAAGTCTCCATTTTCTTATTATTATTAATATATTATTTTATTATTTTATTATATTATTACATAATAAAATATTTTATTATTTTATTATATTATTACATAATAAAATATTATTTTATTAAATATTATTTATATTATATATTATTATTATTTTATTTTAATATTATTTTATTTTTAATAAATCACAGTTACATTATAAACTATGTGTAATGCTGTTCTTCGTAAAGAATCTTTAATAAATCAGCTAGTCAATATAATAATTACCTTTTCATCCATCGCGTTGCAGGATTCTATTTTGTCTTCCAAAAAAGCAGAGTCGGCAGATTTTACGAATTCCTCGTCTAAAGTTAAAGAAAGATCGTCTCCTAATACTTTTACACCTTGTGTTCTCCAGAATTTGTCATTAATTTGAGGGCTGCTAAACCATGAATTCCACAATACGGAAATGTAATATAACTCTAATTTGATTAGGGGATCCTAAAAGAAAATATAAAACCAATAATATATTAATTTTAATTCATAATTTAAATAAAGTCAAAAATAAAACAAAACCATATAATAATTTTAAGCTGAAAGAAATAACAGCAAACAAAACTTGTCATCCTTCATATTATGTTCCCTGCAAGTAAAATATATGAGGTACCTCACTTCACCCTACTAACGATACCCTGAGTAGGATGAGGAAACAAGCTCTATGTAAACGTCAAAATATTTGAAAATAAACACTGATAATCCCTAAAATACGAATAATTCAGCTCAATAAAATTTCATTATTTTGTATTTCTAAAAATTTGTTCGTTCCTGGCATAACATTTTTTGCTCTACACTTTGGTTGATATAAGATAAGGTGTTACTGAGTTTCATGCCCTTATAATGAACCGTTCCATCTACAACTTTACATTGAGGATGGAACAGCCATCCGATTCAACTCGAAAATGAAAATATTAAGAATAGGTCATGAAAATACTCTTCAAAATGTCTAAAAATGTAATGCAAGGTACAGAGAACCTTTTTTAGTAACTTTTGTAGTAGTAATTTTGTAAATCAGGTTGTAATCGAAAATTGGCAGGCGTATAGTATATACACTAGAGAGAGACGTAGTTAAGTTGGTAATTGTACGTATATTTTCAAATATTCCCCGTTGCTTAACGACATACACTCAATGGTTAGAGTCTCTTACATGAGTCGGTTATACCTAGTGTGATTTCAAATAGTTAAGTTAGGGTTAGGTTTTCATTAGCCCTAAAAGCAGTAGTGGCAAGAATAAATTATACAAAAATGTGGATGCACACAAAACAGTCGAATTCTTACTTTTCTATACATTCTGATTCTAAGTACAAGAACATTAAATATTGCATTGCAGTAATAAAAATAATACGTTAAATCAAAACCGTTTTACAGTGTAGAAATGTAGAATAGCATGTTTTACTGAAATCCCGAACAATCATTGCACTATCAAGGCATATAATTCTATTTTCAAATTTTACAAAGTATTAGAAATGTATGTTTTAACAATTCTTACTTGTAAACTTGTGACATAATTTTGGAAATGAAAACCAAAGAATGTCTGATTAAATGTTTGACAATACAACATTCGTTCCTTGTCAGTTCTATGCTTGAAAACAATTGGTCTATGTAACTCTACACGCTAAAAAGTCCCCTATGACTTTCTGCAAATCCGTATTGAAACTTCTTGACCAACGTACCGATTTTTGTATCCATAGCGTTTACGTTTAAGTTTTAGTACGTACTGCGTACAGAAAGAAGTCAGTACGTTGGTACATCAATCGTATACTTCCGTACAACAATCAAAAGAATTCCCTACCGCTTTGTAAGCAGCCCCTACTTCGAAGTAGTACGCATCTGTACTGACTTACTGTACGAACGTACAAAAAAAGAAGACCTTAGCCTGCTTCGATCCCTAGACTTCCTGCTCGCTATCAGCCGCCCTACTAACTGAGCCATTTACTCAGTATGAGTTGTGATGGTCTTTTTCCTTAACTCATTGTTTCTGTCTGACGTTACCCCAAAAATAATTTAAAAGGGAATGCGTACTGATTTTATTTGTAAAATGAGTACTTAACGCCAAAACCTACTATCTTTTTATTTTAAATATGCAGGTTTTGTGCACTGTACTTACCTCAAGTATATACGTCCTGAAAAATGTTTTAGTACGCAGGCATATTGAACTTTTTTTTAGAGTGTACTGAAGTTATGATGTGTATGACATAGATAATGGACATTCTATTGTCATCATTCGGAGGAGGTTCATTCTAGAAATAAAAGAAAAGGTGGATCCATTAATAACTTAAAATTTAATAAATAAATCCATTAATTTAACCTTAAACAAAATGGGTTAGCTAACAGCAATGGTTAAATGCACTTGCCCATGCAAAAACTGACATATATTGAGTGTAACAATTAATTATTATAAATAAATCAACAAGAATAAATTGTATAATTAATATTGAAAAACAACTTACCAGTAAATCGTAAAACGCCCCGCAAAATAAAACCATATTCCAGTTATCATGATATCTTGTTTTCAGATACAAAGCTTCCAGAGCTACGTTAACAATATGTGACAGATCTGACTTCGATTTCAAGTTGGTAAGAGAAGATATAAATATTTCTCTCATTTTCTTTGGGTGATCACTTTTATCAAAAGTTTCCATAGCAATAAACTTTATACTTATTATGAAAAAAGTTTCCCAGTCATTGTTAAAAAGCAATGTACCAATAAACCTTGGATGACAATGAAAATTAAAAAGCTGATAGTCAAAAGAAACAAACTGTACTGTAAAAAAGATACACGATGGTTAGCGATTAGAAATATCATACAAAAAGAAATTAGAGCTGCTAAACTAAAAATTAGATGTAGAGTGCTAACTTACTGTAATTCATGGTATCAGTTAATCACAAATTTGTGCAATGTACGTAATTCACCAGAATCTCTATTTAGAACTGTGTCTCTAATTGTTAACGAATCAAATCCACCAAATTTAAGTGAAACGTTAGAAATTGCAAACAATCATTTTACCAAAACCGCAAATACATTCGAAGGGCTAAAGCAATACTTACCTAGGTTAAGAATAGAATCAAGCCATCCTGTAGAATTGACTGATTTCTCTACTTACCAACTACTGTCGAAATTAAAACCAGGAAAATCTGTACCACCTAATAGTGTACCAATACAAATAATCAAAGAGTTTGCTTTAGAATTATGCTATATTGTATCCCATATATTTAATGCTAGCTTTAATGATTGTATTGTACCAAAAGTCTGGAAAGAGGCTACTATTACAGCATTACCTAAGGTAAAAACGGTGAAAACACTAAATGACCTCAGACCAATATCAATTACTAGTCCATTTTCCCATGTAATGGAATCAGTTATGTTTACTAGATTAAGTAATAAATTAAGTCCGCATATAAGCAAAAATCAATATGGGTCTCAGAAAGGGTGCAGTACTATACACTATTTAGTGAAACTCATGGATTTTGTACTGTCAGCATTAGAAAAGTCCGGAGTAACAATTATTTTATACCTTTTCGATATATCTAAGGCTTTTGAGCTATTAGACCACTCTCTTCTAATAAATTACTTGTACACCCAATGTAAGGTAGATATTTTCACCATAATGTGGCTAGTGAGTTTTTTAAGCGAAAGAACACAAAGGGTTAAGTGCGAAACGAAAGTTTCTGCCTCATTTTCTTGTAGTTGCGGATCGCCCCAGGGCACGAAAACTGGGCCATTATGCTTTTTAGCCCATATCAATCCAATTTTAAAAAAATTTGAAGAAAAGTATGGAAGTGACAATTTTTCAATTTTTGGTTTCGTTGACGACACAACTGTCGCAGAGATAGTTAGAAACAAGACACCAAAAGGACAAGAAATGTTAGATGACATGACACGATGGGTAAACGAACGTAAAATGGAATTTAATCCAAAGAAGTGCTGTTTTATGGTAATTGACTTCTCACGAGACAAGACAACGAGTGACGATTGGACATTCCATATTGGAGGACAACAAATACAAAGAGTGAGACAAGCAGTTCTATTAGGCGTAACACTTTCTGAGGACTTAAAATGGAATGGTCATGTAGATAAGATTGTAAAAAAGTCCAGCTCTAAAATCCATATGCTAATTACCTTAAAACGATCTGGGTTTAGCGAGAGTGAGTTACTGCATATTTATAAAAGTTATATTAGACCAACTATAGAATATGCTTGTGTCGTATGGGGACCAGGGTTAACTAGGGACTTGAACGATAATATAGAAAATGTGCAAAGAAGAGCATTATCTGTCATTAAAGGGACAAAAATAAAAATAACCCAATATGTCTCTGAATGTGTAAATTTTAATATGGAAACTTTAGAAAATCGTAGGTTAAATTTAATAAAAAAATTTGGCGTCCAAATTCTAAATTCTAGTCGATTTAGAGAAATTTTACCATCGTTTCATATTGTTCATTCTACAAACACGAGAAACAAAAATCAATGTTTACTAAAACCGATGAGTAGTAGAATTAAAAAACGATATGAAAACTCAACAGTGCCAACAATTGTAAAAGTGATAAACGATATGTACAAAAACGGTGAACTCAATGGAAATGACTGTAAACGTAATGATAAGTAGTTCGTAATGTAACCTAAACTATAAATCTTTTACTCTGTAAGCTTCATGTATTTCTGATTGTAATTTCAGTCCTCGGACTGCCTACGATCGTTCTTAAAATAAATACATATACACATATACATATACATATACATATACATATACATATACATAATTATATTGAGCAAAAGTAGAACTGTCAACCTTCAGGGGTGAATTAAAAGTAGTTTCCAACCACAATGGTGCCATTAGGAGACTGAAGTGCGAATTCTCTAAAGTGGCAGTCCCAGTCGAAGCTGCAAAAAATTTTCATAATTTTTGACATTATATTTACTGACCACCAAATACAAACTAAAGTTAACAAAGTTTTCGGTAAAATACTTTTCCCATAATTGGTTTTGTTGGTTTCAAAAGCATTTGGAACAGATAATATGTTCTACTTAAAATTGTCTGCGATTTCTCGCTTATGGACGGAAATATTTGAAAAGGAAACTAACTAATAGTGATAAGTGCTGTCAATTAGTGTTAGCGTTGCAGTACGTTATTCTGATCTAATTATTATGTGAGTACACAGACTGTAAAACTGCACAGTAATTTATTTGCAACAAATGAATAGGGCACAAAATTAAATGCACATAGGAAAAACATTATAAATTTCGGCTCAAATAATGAATAAATCTTCCTAACCTTTTGGTTACCTGCATGATAAATAGAAACAGCAGATATATCCATATAGATATGAAGAGCAACCTAAATTTTACTATTTAATTGACTTAACATGTACTTTGCACCGAAATGTCGATCAAGTTCTGATAATTATACACTTTTATAAAGCTACTTTATAATAGTCACAATAATTATATAAAAAGAGCGAGGGCAAAATACCTTTTTGATCCATGACTGTAATCTTCAAATATTTTCAAGAAGCTATTTCAATGGCTTACACCCATACTCCATGTAAAGTAAAAATATGTTTCACTTAGTTTACAATTACATTACGAGTTGAAGTTCATTGAAACTTTGCATTTGTATTTTGCCAAGTTAGGTAATTACATTATGCCAAAAAGAGTCTTCCTAATTCAATGTCTATATTATTTTTTCACATTTCAAGAAAAAGAATAAAACTTTAGGATTTAGTTCAGAATATGATTTATTTGGAAATAAATTAAGTATAATATTCCGTGTACAACTTTTGTTTTGCCGCACATTTTATTCCCGAATAATAACAACCACTTGGCGAAACTAATACAGTGTTTTCCAATTATATCGTCATTGTCATTTGCCAATTTTGGTCATAATGTGCTAAAGAAGCGACCACTTTATACTAATAGTAAACAAACACCACACTAAACTATTTCAGTTGAATTTTCGCATTGTAATATTTTGTGTTCCAGAAAATCTTCAGTACCTACTTGTATCTACGGCTTTTGAACCCTTTAACGAAATGATAAAACTTTACTGGATGTTTGATGACAAATATTGTAGCAGAAAAACCTTCATTGAAAGAAAATTCATGGAACAATATTTACACATATGGACATAACACTTTATGGAAAGCTTTACACGTTGTCGTCACAATTATAACTAAAACTTGAGATTAATTATTACAGCTTCAATTTGTTTCCAGTAACATTTGAACCGTGACCTCATGGATATCGAATGAGATGCATTTTCAGGCCAAAAGTTCGAAAGTCATAAAGTAAAAGAACAAGAAAATTAAATCCGAATTCGTAAAATTAAGTATTATACTACGTATTGTAAAACGAGTTTGATTTTTATTTACTTTTTATCTACTTTTCAATTACACAAAAAACAATTGTCAAGAATCCAAAAAGCTAATTTCAGGACTATACATCAAAGTATTATTTGTAGAACAGTGGTTAATATTTACTTGAGACACGCGGTATGCATACATTACATATGTATTTATAAATGCATTTTAGGTTATTTTTCCCCTAGTCTGAATATTGCCCTCCTCGTATCAACCGTCTCATGAGAAATATGAAAGACCTATTATAGAAAACATGAGACTAGGTACAGCTATAGCTACTTAAATATAACTGAATACCTTCAGACACTTATATCGTCGCCGTAACCTGAACTTGGGTTTTGTTTCAAGAGGCAAGGTCAAGGGGACTTAATGCATTATTCCCACACCAACAAGTGGTAAACAGAACACTAAAACAAAGAGAAGTACAGTCTAGGGAGTAATCTTGACTCTTGACCCACATGCTGCTAACCTAGATAAGACATTAGTGAATTGAGGAACTCTCCGTTGTTCATAAATACCTAGTCGATGTCCGTAATGGATATACAGCTGAAGAAGCTCAGTATGATACAATATCATACAAATGTAAAAGCATTTAGCCATTTATGTAAGACAACTTTACATATGTACCTACAAACAAAAACCGAGTCGAATGAAGTAGGAACTTATACATTCGACAGTGACAGTAAACCCTCGGTAGTGGGACCATTTCTCCCTTTATGCAATGACCTATTTCTATATTGCATTGGGGCTACTCTTAACAACAACTGATTTATTACCGACTTATTCTTTATTTTTACTCCTGATAAAGCGATTATTTTGTCTTTACGCCTGCAGAATTACGAATTACATTTTACAGGAAAACAAAAGAAGTAGTTGGTAACGAATTTCTAAGCACTATCACATAAAGAATATGAATTCCCTGAAAAACTTAGATAAAAGCGCAATTATCATTGAATAAATTCAAAGGATCTATTGTGCAGCTAAACAGAAGGTCACGTCAGCAAGTTTCAACTTATCATAAAAGGTTGTAAAATGTGCACACATTTGATGTGAACTTGAAAACTAGCGTTGTTTCCTGACAAGAATGGAAATCATGCAATGTACAGAGAACATTATTTTTATGCACCCAAAAAACTCAAGTATTTTTGAATCTTTGATTAAAGTATGCACGTAAATCCTAATATTATGTCACATATTTTTTTCTAAATGGCTAATAAAAAATTTCAGGTGTAGTTTGCTAAGGTGTATAATATAGCCTGAGAAATGATTACGAGTATAGAGGAAGTATCACATATTGGAAATTTTAATGACAGCTAGAGGGGGATTCACTTAGTGTCTCGGAACATGCTTATGAACTGTCTATCAGCAGATTCACTTTTTGTCAGAAAATATTTTAAATTTTCGTAGGTCAATTATCTAAAATAGTACAATTTTGTAACAAAGGTGAGATACATTTTTGTCAAAGGAATAACGTATTTTTCGGCCCAGCTCATTAAGCTTGGTTTCTTCTAGACAATGTAGTTCTATGTACTTTGATTTTTTGAGTGAACGCAAGATAGAGATGAACGCCTAATTACTTATAGTACTGAAAGCTGTTCACTTCATAGAAATAAACCATCTTTGCTAACCTTTAAAACCTTAATTAAATTCACAAACTTTAGAAAAATCATAAATAACCTTTGAATGGGTAACTTTATTTAACAAATGTAACACCCAATAGTCTAAATATACCTCACAGAAAAAGGATGAGGGATTATAGTTTCGACAATAATACTTTTCACAATCTTTTTCAATAAACCTTGTAGTCTCTTAGAGGAGTAATATGAAAGAGAGATTATTTCGGTAAAAACTTCTTATTCTGTACTGCAACACTATTATATTAATAGCATCATTTTCAGAAAAAGAGTAATAAGTGGATGTACAAATGCAATGGACTACCATCAATAAAAACGTCTAGATACTACACCTAACCATTGTACATAGGAACTCAATACATCTTTACGATAATTAAAATGATATCTTCCATTTAAAAGCTAAAGCGATGAATTAAACTTCTTTATGCGCTGTATATGGTGTTTGTGGAATAGTGTACAAAGTGAAAATTGTTACATTTTTGAATTTACGTTTGAATTGAAGTGCTTCATGACTGATTTCTATACAGTTCTTCTAAAGTCACTTCCATGTTGTTAGCAAATTTACGGTTCCACCCAAAATGTTATCAAAGAATGTGAAAGTAGTATCTCTATCTAAATAGAAAAATGGCCCAATCGCCACTCGGAGAGGTCTGAAGCTCTTAGCGTACCTGTGCATCAAAGGATCTTTACCCAATTTCAATTCTTCTATCACATCTTGTGTCAGGACATTGACTTTTCCCCACCTTGGAAAAATTTGCATTACCAACAAACAAATAAATACTGCCAGTAAAAGAAATGCTATGTAGATCAGTAGTGGTAAGTCGTCATACATCTTTATAATGATGTAGTTGGTGAAAATCGCCAAGAAGAATGTTCCTGAGAAAAGTACTGGCGACAAGAAATAATTGTATTCGTTCACTATGGTGATCAGCATCTGCATCGAGTGGTAGAAAGTGCCCAGGTTTTCAACAATTAGTTTCATCCTTTGAGCATCCTCGCTGTTATTTGAATTCAATTTCTTATGGAACGCCGTTAGTTTCATCAAAAGATCGATCTCGAAGATTAGAGACCGTAGCATGTAGATGGCAAACAGACAGAACAGTGTGACCAATGTGACAATAAATGCAGTCCCAAAGAAAGCATTTGCAAAGAGAAACAATTTGAAATATATGTTCTCTGCTAGCCAATCAGGAAGGATTTCTGACGCGATATGGCGAAATTGACCGCACGGATGAAACACGGCGAAAAATGCAGCGACCAAGGAACAGAAGATTAATGTAGCGGGGTAGTTGCAGAACGCCAATCCTATTAAATCCAGTTCTGGATACTTCACTGTGGTGTCAGTCAGTTCTTCGAAAGCTTCTATGTGGAAAAACCATGCAAGGGTCAAGTATGAATGTACTCTTGAGTTTTATTCTGCTAAAGGAACTGAAAATTGACATTATTTGAAGGAATTCTGAATTCTACTGGGACGTAAACTACAGTAAAGTTAATTTGAAAGAATCGGTCTAGTTTTCCAATGTAAAAATATTAGCACCACTTTTACATGTAAAATTTCCTTTTATTAGGTAAAACAACAACTGTCCATAGTAATTTTTTGGAAATGATTATCAGGATGTCTTGGTCATGCATGACTGAGCCGAGTTTCTAATTTAATTCAGAAAAATGAAACCATGTTTGAGACTGTCGCTATGGATATTGTGATTGTATTGCCAATTAAAAGCGAATTTTACATGTAAAAGTGCTGCTAAAATTTTTAAATTGGAAAACAGGACCGATCCATCCTACTTAACCTTACTGTACGTAGCCATGGTACGGGATGATCTTTGTGTACTTCCAGTGTTCCAAAAGTCTCAATACAAGTCCCAAAATACTACGTGCAATTGGGTCACCTCTTTAGTAGAATAATAAAGTGCAGGCTTCTTGGTGAGTAGTATATTACGTGGATAATTAGTTGCCATGAAGCAACTAAATACAATAAAATTAAACAATTTTTTGTTTCTCTATGGAATTTAGAACTGGCTAGTTAGAATACTATACTATAGTTAGTTACCTTTGATCTTTTTTTCGAATTTTATGGTTTGAGTTATAAGAAGTCCAGCTCCCAGGGACCAGTCCAGAATGCAGCTTAGGCAGAGGATATTAGTCCAGAGCACATAGAGAAAGAGTAGAACATAGAATATGAATATGTCAAGTGGCAACTTTGCTGACGGAATAAGAAAATGCAGAATCAGCCTTCCAAAGATGTAAAAATTCAACATGAGAGCAGCAAGAGCGCAGAAGATGAAAGTGAATATTTTGCGTTTGTCTTTCGACATGGTGAGAACTTTGTTTTTTCTGTCCCATTCACTGGGCAAAAATTTTAGCTTTTCATTTACATCGAAGAAAATCCTGAATGCCAACTCAAATGTTGATGTAAACATCCTGCCTAAGATGTCCTTTTGATTCTAAATGTTATAAATAAGCTCTTTTAACTGTATTAACCTTTTGATATTAATATCATGTATATTAATATTAATGCTACATGATGATTTTCTGTAGTGGACATAAATCTTTTAAGAATAAGTTATTATAAATATGAAAGGAATAAATAAATACGTTTGTGAAAGGAATTTATTTTTAATAAATTCAAAGTAATAAAGTCATATTCATATTATGCCCACGTAAGAAAGGAAGGGTATAAAGACATGGAAATAATTTCTTTATAATATCTTTGTACCAAGTACCAAATAAATAAACCATTACAAAACGGATATATCACAGTAGTGCAACTAAAGACTGCGACACATACCACAACATACACAACAACCAATACAGCGGCACATACCACAACATACAAACAACATCCAATACATACACGCAACATACGTATAGTACGAACAGTTTAACCTCCCCCTTTAAGGGGAAGGCGTTACCCAATTTTGCTCATTTACGAACTTGTTCATAAGGAGAACCTATATTTTCATAATGTGAAAACAGATTGTAAAAAAGTTTAACCGTTCTTGAGTTACAGCGCTATCTCACTAACTAACTAACTGACTAACTAACTAACTAACTAACTCACAGACAGACAGTCCAATCGCATACAGTAGTTGCACTACTGAATAACTTGCAGACAGCAATTGTTGTGTTTATTGTCATGCTACATAACTTAAGAAAATGAATATAGAAAGACTTACTAATTATTGATTTTGCTCATTGACTTGGTTTGGTCCCTACTTTGTGTACGACAATAATGTCAAAGGCGGCTTGTGGAGACAACAGGAATAACGAATTAACAGAAATCAGTGCGAATAGAACGACGACTTCCAAACAATTGTAAATTACAGTACAGGCTTAGAAAGAGTTACGATAATATATTTGTCCAATCAAAACATATGTAAACGACCAAACTGAAAATATTTGGGTTATGTAGAATGTACGGTATATTATGCTTTTAGATATTGTATGGCAGAATGATAGCACAGGTAGTGTACTCTTATTTTTAAGCCCTTTTGTAGCGGTAATATTATTGAAGAAACTACAGAACTGGAGAACCAAGTTTGCAGAAGGCAGAAACAGTATTACATATATTCATTTATTTATTCTTTGTTTCATAAAAATGTTCATTTACTAAAAATGGTTCACCATTTCCATGTTTTCCCTTGAAGCTCTTATTAAAATTCATTGGGTTTTAATATCGGTAGCGAGAATACTAAGCGACCTGGAGTAACTTCACTGCTACTTAACTGTGCATCAACAGGAAAAGGCTAAGAGTTTCTCAATTTCTGAGATTAAATGTATTGTAAGTAAATGTAAAATAATGTTCGCGGGTATACGTATAACTATACTATAGATTCAAAGCAGTAACTACTGCACTTAATAAAACCACTAGCTATTAAATTGTTATTCCCTATTTTATAGCCCTTTTATAGATGTCATTCCAAGGTTCAAACTTCAAAGCTTTGATGATAGGTTTTTGTTTGCAATATGTTGCGATTTAGTATTAATACTATTCTATTAGTATAAAAGCAAATATTAGGGTAAGCAAGTAGAAACGGTTTCAGCATTTCATAATTGTGAACGCTACAATTCCTTAAGGACGCTATAATATATTGCACCGTCACTCACAAAGAGCTGTTTAATAAACACCAGATGGAATTGTAATTGGCACCAATTGACGTTATGCTCCTTATAATTTTTAGATTTTCGCAGGTTTTTTTATTCGAATAATTATTGGAGAAGTATCGTGTGCGACCGAGTCAGGGTCGGCGAAGCCGACCCCTCGGTCGCTCACGATAACTTCTCCGATAATTGAGATTATAGTAATGGGAGCCCACTGGGTTAAATATTCTACGATGTCTGCCTCTCTGAATATTTAAGCCGGTGGGCGCAATGTACTATAATTAAAAAATTATTGCACAATTTCGGTAAAGATATCTTTTGAAATGTACAGAAGAGATGTATAAGTAGCCTGGTAAGCAAGTAGAAAAGGTTTTAGCATTTCATACTATGGACGCTACAATTCCTTACTGACGCTATAATAATATATTGTCACTCACGAAGTGCTATTAATAAAAACCAGTTGCAATTATAATTGGTAGCAATTGGAATAATCCTTTTTTAATTTTTAGATTTTCTAAGGGTATTCGATTTTAAAAATTATTACACAATTTCGGTAAAGATATCTTTTGAAATATACAGTAGGGACGAAACTAGTGGCATTCTGAAGTTAGTTTTCCAATGTACCACCATAATAATATAATAGTCTGTTACTAATTACTGCATGAATAGTTTGCTATTAGGAGGAAAATACATATATAGTAGTGGAGTAGCAGTCTGTTGTGATATAAAAAGTGCAAGTTCAGCCTATTATTCTCGATGCTCGATTAATTTCGCTTTTCAGATATTTTATAAAGACGTAGCTATCACTCTGCTGCAATAATACGCGTTATAAAATTATCAAGATGACCCTCCTCATATATTTATTTTACACGGGAGTTTATGTTGGTGGTTGTTTTGAATCATATTTGCCAATCCTTTTAAAAATCAATACAAATAAATACGTATTACATTTGAACGTTCTATCCAGTTGAGTCGCTTGTTTTTTAATACCAATTTGTCTGGTGATGCCGTTTATATTACTACTAATGCAAAAATTAGTGTACTGTAGATGTAGGTTATTCGCAATGCATAAAACGTAAAATAAGCAATAATATAATATAGGCAAAACGACGTAGCATAATTCGCAATGAAAATATATATGTTCCTAAAATTCCGGAAGAGAGCCTTATGCGGGGATATTTTCAAGTGCAAAGCTCAATTCGATTCATTTTCCTCAATAAAGCGTAATATTCTTTCTATGTTCTGTATACGTGCCTTCAGAACGGATGCGGATCAATAACAAGAATTACATTATTATAAAATATGAAATATTGTTATCAAATAATACAAAAAGACATCCACTTTTATAAATCAATAATTCATGAAGCAAACGAAAGTTAACTAAATACATTTCATCTTTGTACGCGTCATAAATCTAAAGGTCAACTATATTATTTCTCATACACACTGTCAATGTCACAAATAAAGTCTTAAAATTGAAAAACAAAAAATTGAAAAAGCTGACAACCTTATATACATGTTCAATTTCGGCATTTTTCATTTTCGGCGTTTTTAATTCGCCTTTATTACATGGAGCCACGTTTTGGGATGTTGATTGACTTTGCCCCTACCTATGTATGTGCTTAATTATTTGCTCGGGTACCACACAACCGGGTGTCTGGTAGCGTACACCCTGCTGCCTGACCCGTCGACATCTTATTTGCGAGTGCAAATGGTGACTCTATCAGTCAACCAGCCGTCAATAAGTTATTTATACAGGTGTACCCTTGTGCTTCAGAAATTAAATGTGTGATAAGTGTCTTATTCCTTTTCCTGCAATAGTATTTGTTTTATTGCTGATTTTCCTAACGGGTATAACAGGCGTTTTCGTTGTATGTATTAAAAATCTATCGCTGAGATGGATTTGGCCATTGGCCTTCTTCATCATTTGTGACATCGTCCTTATAGTTCTTGTGTTTGGCGATTGGATAAAAACAATACCCAGGTATACGATGTTTCAGTTTTCATGTTCCTTTCCTTTTCAGTTATGATATTGGAAGGAAGATGTAATGGCATGTTATAAAATGGGTCAAATGATAAAAAATTGGTAAATTGGCAATGAAATACTAAATTAAATGTTAAATTAAATTAGGTGACGTTGGAGGAATGCTCTGTCGCACCAGAAATCGTGTCCTTGCCTGGAATCTCCCCTACTAGTGCTGCCGTTTGTCCACTAAGAATGTGGTTAATTTTATAAACTACCCATATGGGGTAGTAAAATTGTTAATGCAAGAAAGTATGTGGTTATAAATAATGTGTAAATGTAACTTTTACGACGTACATTTAGGGCAATTTACTTTTTGTTGTTATAAGCAAATCTGAACAAATATAACATTTCTGCACAAAATGCAATGCTGACAGAAATGCATTTGAATACCTGCAATATTTTTTACTTATCGGTTTCTCTGCAGTATTCATATATAGCGTTACAATATAAGATGTGTTTACCAATTGAATTTTGTATCATAATTTCGTAGATAATAAATTACTATACTTCCACACATATAAGTCAAACATTTAAAGACTGAAAATATTGCAATCATTCTGTAATGAAATAAAGTTTCCGTTGAAAAACGAAATAAATAAAAACATGTACCTATTTCGTATATTTATGTTTCATGACATTAGATACAGTTTGTTTCCCACAAAGCAATTGCACAGAAAGAGAAGATTTGAATTGCAGGAATGAGAGCAAACAGGAGCGAAAGAACTTTCAGTCCTTAGTTTTATCCGACTGTTTTGGTGCATGAGTTGATGAGTGTATTTCATTATATTCCGTTTCAGTCATATCGTGATGCTGGATATACTCGAGCACTAAAAAGACATTGTTATAAACTTTTTAATGTTTTCTACATACATTCCTGTATTTTAAATTAAAGGTTTATTACTTTAAACTTTGAATATTGCACACTCAAATTTCTCAAGATTATTTTAATATTATGCTTTGTGTCTACTGTCCAATTTCAAAATTTATGTGCATTTGGTAATAGCAGATGGAGATTCTTACGTTGTCTTTTCTCCAAATTGAGAAATGATGGTTTTTCTTGCGGCAGTGGCAATGGTTTGCATTTCGTACTCTTCTGGGCTACATACGGGCTGTTGACAGCAGAAAGTGTTCCGAAGGGCCAGAAAGCAAGCTAAATATTTACACAAGAAAAGAATGGTATCAAAACAGTGTATTTCCGTTAAATTAGCAAAAATAGGCTGCAATAACCAAATATACGTTTTAGGGTGGGGAACTTTGTTTGTAGGGAAGAGCATGTTTCATCCTTGCATAGGTAAATGAAGAAAAGCATAAGAGGATGGGAGATCCAGAAAAAGTCAAGAAGTCCGATGTACCAGACAAAGGGTGCTCGTGACTCCTGATCTCCTTGATAGGCGGAGTAGATGGACGTTACCACGTCAGAAATCCAAACCAACCCCATCAAAATGAACAATTTGAAGTAGAAAAGTATTCTAAAAGTAAATAGCATTTCAGTATTTGTCATTTTTAAGAGAATTTTCCTTTTTGTAAATATCTAAGTACTATAACATGTTAAGAACCTGAAAAAATTGATTTAAAACTTAGATTCTTGTACGGGACATATACAAATTCTACAATGGTTGAAAGACTTACGATTCTGAAGTTTTCTTATTTCTTTTCCTGCGTCGTTTACGGTGTTGGTATATTCGGTGAACTGTGAGAATGCAGAGAAGGACACAGACAGCAAATAGAAAACTGTTTGGAATGACCACGTAGTACCAAAGTGCATTTGACTTCACAAAACACCCTTCTGTTCCGTACTCAGGAAGAACAATCCCGACCCGCAATGACAACTCCGTGTCTGTAGTATCTAGTGTGCTAAAAGCATTTACCAATAACAATCTGTGTTTTCAGTACTTAAAGAAGAAATAAATACTATAGTTTCCATATAAGTTGTATACGTTTTGATATTTGCTGCAAGTGTCAAAGCAATGATGATAATAAGTAGAGGGAGTCCCCATGCAAACAACGAATAGAAAACGTAGATCTTTTTATGATTTTCCCTAGCCATTGTAGCCTTCGTCTTCCTGTGGAAAACATAACCATTGCAAACGGGAAAAAATCGGTTAAGATCCCTGTTTTTATTTCATACATTTATTCAGAATAAAATTTAGGTAAAGGAAGACTAAAAAATATTTATGTAATAAAACCAAAGAGATTTTTTAAAAGTTACATTTAGTTTATGCACTTCTTCTTAAAATGTTAAATTTTTCTTACCAGAAAGTTTTGAACAAATCGAAATTGACAACCGTTAACCAAGAAAACGATGCCACGTAAAAGTAGTGATTTAATACTCCTGAAAATAGAAAATCCTTAATAATTTTATTGATTAAATATGAATATAAACATTTAGTTAATTTTTATTCAATTTAATATAGTATAAAAGGAATTTTAATTAAATTGTTATTTTTAGAAGAAACTGACCGACGACTAAACAAGCAGTAGTATTAAGCATATGCCACTGTTGAAAATTGAGGTGAACGGCCCAAAATAAGAATGTGCCAAGAAGGGCAAGGACGTGAGAGAACTGTGTCCAGCCGTGAATATTGTGTTTCCCCATTTGTGAGCAGTAAATGACCGCTGTGAGTACCAAAAATCCTATTGAAACACAAAGTGCTATGAAGTAGCCTTTGCGCACAGCTTCTTCTATGTACTGAAATAGAAACTTTCAATTATTATTATTCTGACAGGAAGAACTACTATTTTTGTGCAATATAAATAGTTTAAAATAAGAATGCATAAGGAATCTTTCTACATACATCGCTTAAGTCATTCTCATTGCATGTCATGAGCATTGGGTTGAGGTAATGGTATTCGGAGTCGTGATCTCCTCCCGGTAGTTCCAATTCTCCGTCAACACAACGAGAGTTTCCAAAATCTGTTGACATTTTCAAAGTCATCACATTTGACCAAAACGTCTTTCTATTCTGGATTTGCTCTGTTTTGTTGATATCACAGATGAGGGATGTTTGGAGAAAGAAGTGCTTTGTTTGTATTTTATGATTCATAGAGTTCATTTGGTAACCCAATTGGAACTTGTCAAAAGGAGTGTTCACACATTCTTTACTGGAGGAGTTGAGAAGTTGATCCCATGGGCAGCACTTAGGAAAACACACAGTAGTTGGAGAAGTGCAATCCGCTTTGCAAACGATCAACTCCAGTCCGCTGTCATTCTTTCTTTATTCAAATTTTAAAGGAAAAGATGAAAATCAAATACAACTTCTTCTCAGTAAAAGAATTTAAACTATTGCATATTAATAGACAGCCCTAATTTAAATATTCGAGAGAAACGATGAGAGAATGCATACTCTATATACCGATAATGTAAAAATATGTGAACCCTGGTCTACGTGTAATATTTTCATCAATATTAAGAGAAGGAAGTTAAAATTACGTATGATAACGTAGTTAAAAAAGCAATATCGCCTTACTGATTTACGCAAAATTCTTCTGGGGAGAAGAAGTGGTTTTGGTATAGAAGATAACCATCTGATGAAAATCGTGCAGGTGAATAATTATCACCATGTGAAAGACTTTCCATGTCAAGTTCTTCATTAATATCCGGATTCAAAATGACCAGACGAAAAGCAGTAGAACTTTTCGGACAACCCTTGAATTTTGTTTCCAAATGAAACCTGGGGCAAAAAAATAGGATGATCATGTAGTCTTCAGTGAGATTTTGCAAATTTTATCTCCTGTAAAATACAAATGAAAACCTCACAGATAATTGTGTTGTTGCCGACGCGCTATCTCTTCGTCTTGGATAACAGAAGGTTCTTGAGTGTGGTCGTATCCTGCACGAGTTTTCAATTTTACGATACTGATCAATGTTTCAGGACTGAGATCTGGAACCACTGGGCTAAATCGAGAAAGGTGAATAAATCTGGGAAATTTATCAGCGGTATTGAAATTTGAAGCACAATGGTATTTGCTCATTTCGCTTTTTCCAGAATTCCTTTGGTCATCTGGATTTGAACTGTGGTCTACATACAAGGATTGAAATTGACAGCAAGTGTGCAAAACCACGTGAGCGTTGGCAGCCACCAAAATCCAGTTCAGTATCAAGTAAATGGCGACATGTAGAAACAGCGACCTTGCTCTTTTCCTTTCTCGTCTCCATTTCATTCTGTTTCATGAATTCGATAGACAATTTTATTTTCCTTCTTTTACTTATTACAAACTAACTTCTTAGTTCATGTTTGCTTACAATAATACAGGTGTAATATGGCACAGTACTGTTCCCGTTTAGTTAGCAAAATTTAAGCGGAAACGAAAAAATGATGAACGTTAACGGAAACCTCTACGTATGTCAATTGATTACCCATACCGGGTACAGTGCGAGATAATAATTAAAAAGACAGTTTGAAAAACATGATTATTTTTTAATATATTCTGAGGACCCCTATTAATGAAAAAACTTCCGTGACCATTTACACCCTTCTTGATAGTTATTACTATATAATTATTACTTATAAAGGCTGATAGACTTACTTGCGCATAGGCTCCCATTAATTACACATCAAAACTTTAAAGTTTCTTGAAGTAGTGCTGTGTGACATGACCATTTTACTTGTACAATTGCAAACCATTATAACTTGATATTCTAATACTTGTTTAAAAATGTTTTTAAGGGTTCACAATTGTTCCTTTATAATTTCACTCACTGTAAATTCTCGGAATTGTAATCAAAACTATCTTCTATCATAATGTATAGATTTCTCAAGAGAATCATAATTATAGTGTGCAAGACATAATTAACTATAATTGATGTACACCGAAACAATACTGTAGAGCTGACACATATTTATAGAAAGGGGAAAACTATTTGCTACTAGAAGTAGAATGAATAAGTTAAGCACGATAAAGGGTAAAATTATAATGTTGGGGTTTTATCTAGTACAAAAGCATAATAGTACGATTTTTATGGCTTAGAATTGAATAATTGTATTTATATGACATACCTATACTATATCTATTCTGATAGCATTGACAATAAAGCTGTATAGTAGGGGTATTCATTTTTTCTGTATTACATTTATAATGAAGAGATAATCAATCTGCTGAATAAAGCCTTAGTAAGATATGATACCTAACGTTTCTTACCATGCTGTAATATTTAAGCATTGTGTGGCATAAAACTAGTAAATCCCATCAACCTCTTGTGTTTATCTGAAAAATGCGATTCCATAGTTTTAAATATAGTTATCCATTGTTAACTCTGAACTGTCAAATTGTGTTTTTAAATTTTGCATAAAAATAGTATTCTGGTCATTTGAAATTAGGTTAAAAGTTCTTCTATATAGCCATTCAGATTGATATGAATGATCTATATCTGTCAACTGTCAGTAAATGAAAGATATCATTTTGTCAGTATACCTATACAATTTTTAATTTAAGGACATTATAGGTAGTTACATTACGTGACGATAAATAATTAGGAATTCTGTAACACGAATGGGAGTCTTTAATGATATGACTATGACTGATAGATACACAAAGTGATGCGCCTAAGTCACGCACCATAGGGAAATAGCATAGGGCTTGGTGCATAAGTCACCTACCATAGCGAAATTTTGAAAATGCCTCTCAAGCTTTTGACAGGCATTTTCAAACATCGCACCTAATGTCATTTCCCTATGGTGCGTGACTTAGGCGCGTTACTGTATATATATCGAAGTACGCTATTTAACTCAACTATGGCGAATACCCCTAGAATGACCGAATGTCGTGAAATCACTTTCATTCTGAATGGACAATGCAAATAACTGTAATGCATATACAAATACAACTATTTGTCTTACACTTTAATTTCATGTAAAGTATACATTATAATTCATACATTAAGTAACTTATGTAGTCATAGGATGTCAGATAGGAATATTTGGTTCTCCTTAACCGCAAGTGTAATACTGTTATTAGTCATTTACACAAACAAGGGCGAGACGGCAATTTGAGAATAAGGTGTCTCTGTTTTTAGCAGATAAACACAGCGAACAGAACGAACGATGATTATGTAAATAAACGGTTATCTAAATATATATTATGTGGCCTATTTCGAATTACTGCCTGAAAAGTACCATTAAAGCATTCAACATGGAATTTTTCTAAAATTTGAGTATTGGAGTTACAGCTTCCATAATGAATGACAGTTTTTCTTTGTGCCCTCGTGTACATATCTAAACACGCCTTTGATATTAGCATGTCATTTGCAAGGATGTTGATGAGTCATGATGAGGAAAAACTACACTATTTCACTTCTAAAGCCAAAAGCTAACCTACCTACATGCATACCATCAATCATCATTTATTAACGAATTCCCAACAAAACTTAACGTAGTGACAATGCCTACGGCTGTAGGTATTTGCGATTATTATTGCTATAGTAGGTCAAATGGTATACTTAAGCATACTGCATTACGACTTCATATCAAAGAATTTATTAATTCTTCTCTTCTCATAATTCTTTATTTGATATTTTAAAAAGCACATGATGACGAAATCTTACTAAAGCATGTTTTGCCAATTTCAATTTTTTTAATGTTATTCATGAACTTGGTTTTCGTGTTTCTTTGAGCTATGTTGTTGAATAGTAATTTGAGTAACAATTTAACAAAACCAAGGTTGCAAGGCATCACCCCAAACAAAATTTGTTTAATTAAATACATTACATTGAACAAGCAAAAAAAATATTCGTGCTATAACCGATTAAATAGGGAAAGACATTATATTCTTGAAAAGAGCAAAAGATTTCGCCCGTGACTCTAACCCTTATTCCTCAGTTGTCTTATTATTTTAGGCTTTAGCGTATTCAAAATTAGTTTGGTTATTGTCTAACGTAACGGTCTAAGTTTCATTCATTTCAGCCTGAAGACTACAAAAAGACTGTAAAACAGTTCAAAGGAACAAGTTTACGATTTTATTTTGAATCAATTGTACACAGTGAATTTAAGTAGACGCGTTATTTTGTTACGAATATTCCTACGAGAATTTTATCATTCGAAAAATGCATTTAAGATCTACATTTGTCCCTTGCACGTTAAGTTCAATTCTTAAAAACACGAACAATACGAAAATACATAATATTGCCTTACAGTTTAGAGCTGGGCTCGGAACTACTTTTTTCGAAGCGCATCGAATCGATAATTTTCATAATCGAATATATTTTTCAAGCATTAATATTTGAAGGTTAGCGAATGGTGTGGATTTTTGTTTTCTGTAATTCAAGTGATACCGAGATGCGCAGAAAATATCAAATCGAATCGATACTAGTCCAAAATCTTCATATCGATATCGAATCGATCCCACTCTTAATCGCGTTTTCTAGGTCTCTTTTCTATTTCTTGGGAGCATGCAATCCGCTCTTTGCTAGGTAGCTTCAAGCAAATTAAGTATATGTAATTAATTTGTCTCTGGACTAATTATGAGGATTACTGTGAGCATTAAATTGTTTGACTACCGAAGCGTTGTTAAAAAGGTTTTGCATAGTTAGTCTTAATGCAGAGTAGGGAGAGCGAATTCGCCGATAAGGCCAAGTTTCCAGGAAATCCCTTCCCTTCTTCCCTATAAACTTAATGTTTGTACCATTTACCTGTACTACTCTACTGGAGTAATTACAAGTAAATGTAATTATTCTCAATTGTGACTTGGATTCTAAGGGTGAAGGACTTGACCTGTCTCCGTGTAACGAAACCAACTTCTTAAATAAAAAAATTGAGAAAATGCCTGGAAATAAATGTGTTTGATTTGAAAAAAATTATCGCGATTTAGTAATAGCTTTTGGGAGACATGTCCCATCCCATGTATGACTGACTTCTTTTCTAACCTAATTAATCTTCTATTTCTATGGTATAATCTGACAAACTGATTATTACTATCTGTGAACTTCGCTAGAGATACCTTATGCACATTTTAATTTGCTTTGCGGGCCAGTATATAATTAATTAATCCTTCCGCTTGTCTATTCTAGGTATAGTATCAAAGTGTGTAATGGATTAGCTTTGCTGGGTTGTCTATACGTATTAAGTGGACGAAGTACACTTTATACTTTTGCTTTGTCTGCCTATCTAAAGACTATCTGTCTGTCTATCTGTCTGCCTGTGTGTTTGTCTGTCTGACTGTGTGTCTGTGTCTGTCTGCTCGTATGTCTATGTATTTTCTGTCTGACTGTGTGTCTGTGTCTGTCTGCTCGTATGTCTATGTATTTTCTGTCTGCCTGTGTGTCTGTGTGTCTGTCTGCTCGTATGTCTATCTATTTGTCTCAGGTGACAGATCAGTATGTGTCGCAGTAGGTATACCCGACAGTCAGGCCAAACCTGTGTACCTGACATCTGTGATAAAGTGGTTCAACCGATGATCTAACAATGGTCAACTGTTTTCCACATCGCTTTCCACACCGTTTTCCACTTTTACCACCCCGTTTACAATTGCCTTTTAGTTTTACCTTCGTTCACTTTACCACAACGTTTACCACGGTTTATTGATTATGACGTCATAGTAATGTGTCATGGTTTTATCGGCATATTATATTCACTTTTGGAGAAATGTATCATCCACGTATGCTTTTCTGAAAGTACAACTAGTACAACGTGAATGTGAATAATATAGACTGTTCTTCCTCAACTTTATTATTTTAAACAATTGGCGTGCAGGACGTTCTACGTGTATAAATAATACAAAGCATTTAAACCGTGCAGACCGTAACCGATGTTGTCCTTCAAACTATGTGTTTCCTGACACTTTGCAAATGAACTAAATACCACAAGTGGCAGAACTTTTATTGTGACATTGTGAGTGAAGCATAGTTTAGTGATATGATTTTGTTGCATATAAAGTTTATACTGTAATATCCATGCAATATACGAAATACGAATGTCGGGAATATTATTTTACACGTACGACGTACATGTGAATACATTTATTGCCCTGAAATATTTAAAAAAAAAATATCATTCAGCTCGATCAATTCACAAGCTTGTATTAAGCTCCTCTTTGCTCCGCTTTCTTTGTGGAGAACAAAGTGAAAGAAATTTCACTTTTCATTAAATTATAGTTGTGTCCTCAATTTGGATTGAACCAACGGCATGTACAGTACATTACAAATCTCTGAGCAGTAAAGTTGATAGTCATTTTCATAAATTCAATAATTTCTGAAATTATTGAAATAGTTATGAAACCAAACTATTTCTTTATTTGTTTATTTTGCCTTTGCTTTGTCACATGTACATCTGCTGTGCCAAGATCCCCTTTGAAGGACAACAGCGATAGCACACGGTAATTCAAATCATACTTTTGACGTGTATTTGTGAAATTCCTCTCTTACTATGATTTCTGTTCTAATATATTCGCAGGACAGTAATTAGCAATGTGTCTCAACCGGTGAACAATCATTCAGAAATTTTTACAAATGACAATGGAAGCGGAAACCAAACCAACACACTGGACAATAACTACTGGGTAACTTGTTTTGTTGTTTGTTCAATATAATATTTGCATAACTGACACAATACGACTCATCTAAAATGGGTACATTAGAAAAGCAAGAGCTAATAATGTAAATTTCTCCATTATTTTCCGATGACCGGATTTGACATAAAATAGTTTTACAATTTCTTAGTTTTCTTGTGTAGTCACCCTAATTAAAAATCAATGCTAATGCTAATTAACAATGGAATGGAAGATAGAGTTGATTTTAAACTTTTATTATTCTGTTTAAAAATGGTTTTTTTCCAACTTAAGCATTTTAAGCCACAAATCATTGCAAGTTTCTTATTTGCCACCTACAGCATAAATCTTAACCCTATTCGTATTTTGCATAAAATATGGTTTTCCATTGTCAATATCAAAATTAAGTTTTTAAAATGTTGTCTTAGTAAATAATACTATCTGTAGGTCGTTTTCTTAAAGTTCTTGCCTTTACTCTAATATTACTCTTTGTCATGCGTTGTCCATGGTCGGAAATCGCTGTACATAGTTAATTTATATTTTAAAAATTATTGCTAAACTGGGAAATTATGTTATTAAATGTTCGATTATTGTATGCGTTTAATGAAATATGTTTAATTGTTTTATTTCAAACGTTTCGTCATTGTATTTGACAACTGGAAAGAAAATCGCTCCGTACATTTACACAGGGACGAGTATCTTCTTCAGCGTATGGAGTTTTGTGGCAATGAAGAATGACAAGGAAAAAGCTATAAATTCCGAATGGAGAACATCTGAACTTCACCTTCACATTTTAGAACTACTGGGGGGTTGGATCGGCAGTTTGTTTGCTCAACAGATTTTCAGGCATAAAACAAAGAAAAAGTCATATCAGTCTGTTTTTTGGCTTATTGTTATCTTTCACGTCGGAATATGTATTTGGTTCGTTCAGTGGTACATTAATTCACCACTAGAAGCTTAACTAAATGATACGTTATTAAAATACCAACCAAATGCTTGGCACGCAATCACAGCCAGGTCGGCTAGTATGAGAATAAACTGAAAATCAATTTGATTAGAAACGTTTCCAAATTTCTTGGTTATTATAAACGTCACAGCATATCTCTAATCAAAAATATTATAGAAGGTACATGCATTCTTGGACAGATTATGGATAAGTATGTATATGGAAAGTAAACTGATATATTATGATGAGCAATGTATATGATTAAATTCACAGTCCAAATATCAAATAGTCATTTTCAAGTTTCGCAGCAATAGAAAGAATTCTATTTTTTATGTATTATAATTTCAAAATTGGAAAATGTTACAACATGAGGTCTCCTTTCAAAATGGGATTTCCTAATCATTGTTCAACTGTACTGGTAGACGGAAGAGATAATGAAAAACATTGGCAGCCATGGTTTTGCTTATTTTTATGTGTTTTAGCTCTTGAGTTATTTTATAGCGTTAAATGGAGCTAGGTATGCTTATCACATTTTGTGTCTATGCTTAAACTTGTGAATTATGCCTAGAATGAGATGTAATTTCAGTTTCGCAGCTAATAAAATTTAATAATCCTAATGATATAATGATATTGAATATTCTTGTATTATACTTGAGCTAAGTACTTGAATGTCGTTAAGCTTACAGGTAAATGAGTATTATTCGCAGAAATAGTTTTTCTGCAGACGAGGTAAAAACAGAAGGAGGCAAATAAGTGGTTTTATTGAAGAGCAGAAAATGCATTAAATGGACAGGGATTCTGTAATTCAGAATCATATCACGTATCATTGAATAATTCCCCAGCCTCCTTGGAAAGGAAGAATTGGTTTGACTTTGGGAATCGATGAAATGCAAATATCGAATTTAAATAAAAAAGATATTTGCTAGTACATATACCATGAATTTAAAATGACTATACACATATCATTGGCTAAATGTATTGAAGATCTAAAATGCAACTCACTACAAAAAATTAATATATTTAGTACCTATAATATTATATATAAATATCTTTTCGTGTTTTTTCCATATTTATCACTTTAATTAGCTATCTCACAGCGCGTCTCTTATATATTTCTCAAGAAGACACAATTCATTATTTTCGCGAGCTCCCTACAGTATTGATTATATGACGTCAAAACTTAAATATGAATATCATACATTTCAATCGGTGTGTATTTACAGTATTGTAAACTCAAACTACCGAATTCTCATTTATAAATCCTTCTGAAAGTACACGATGAAGTATATCGATTGGCTTACTCAAGTCAGGAAAATAATTTAGCGTGCTTGCATGTTGAGCTACGTGTGTTGTCCAACCTTATATTATTACACATAAGACATAACCTTTGAGTAAACTTTAAATTGCTGCATTTAACTATTAGCAAAGTTATTATGCATTAGGCAGCTCAATTCACAAGTTTGCATTACTCCTTTTACTTCAGGTTGCTCTTTGTTTGGATCCAGGTAGTAGAAATGTCAGTTTTTAATAACTCAATAGTGTAATAGCGTATTCGATTTAGAAAGAACCAATTTCCTATAAAAAGTAAAGAACCGAAAGTCAAAGTTGAAAACATTCAGATTCCTAAGAAATAAAACTTCTGATATTATTGAAATGGTTCTGAAAGTCACCTACATCTTCATTACTTTTCTTTTTCTTTATGAAGCTTATACTACTGCCGAAGAAGATTTACCCACTTCCACGGACAACAGCGATAGCAACAGGTAATTCGAATTCCGTCTTTGATATGTCGTCTTTCTAAGTACCGTCTTAATTTTTTATCTATGATAAATATGCCGTAATTTATATGGTATAGCAGAGCATTCACAGTCCACCGGATAACCAAACTAACCGTCCATCAGGTAATTTTTTATATGTAATTCACCCGAACAGTATTAAGTTTCGTCAAATACTTTATTTAAATGCACTAAAGTTCAGTTATGTACCATTATGACTCCTATTCTTCACTCCTACCGTTTGTTGGGCTTGCTTGGCTGGCTCCCCAACGGTTTTGACATAATGATTTACACAGTACCCCTTTTCCACTATACTTCGAGGACGATACTTCGTTACTCCAGTGTTACACTAGTTTATTATTAGTACATATTCATAAATCTTATAATTACTGACAAAATAATACGTTTCCGCAAAATTGTAAAAATATACAGCTACAATAATAGACAGCAATAAAAGTAGTAAAACCTTAGCATTATATTCCAATAATACTATAATGGAAACATTTAATTTCAATAGTTTTTCAATTTTGAAGTTTAATTTTTTTAGATAAATCAAAATGCCTCATTTTTTGCTATATACTTGCCAACTACGTTTTATTATGGTCAAGTTAGGGTTGAATTTTATACATATGAAGGCAGGTTTTTTTTCTAAAATAAATTTATTCATAACAGCGACTATGTAGCGTAATGAAAATGTGTTACATTCTTTGTTTCAAACGTCCTGCCTACTATTCTTGACAACCTGAAAAGGAAAACTTTTGGGGTATGTATTTCATCGTCATCAACATCATCAGCTTTTGGGCAATGAAGAACGACAAGCAAAAGTCTAAAAAGGGTGAATGGCGAACGCCTGAATTGCTACTTCATATTTTAGAATTTTTAGGGGGTTCTCTGGGCAGCTTATATGCTCAACAAAAATATGGGCACAAAACAAATGAAATAAAATATCAATTTTGGTTTTTGCTTATTTCTGCCATTCATTTTTGGATCTTTCTTGACTCCTTGGTTCGAGCTTACAGCGCCGAGCTATCAGAGCTTATAAGTCGATCTCCGAAGATAGAAGCTTAATTAAATGCTGCATTACAATCAAATCAAAATGTTTCGGAAGAACAAGAACAATAGAGGTATAAATAAGTGTAAATGTTTTATTTTTAGCAACCCTCACTAATTCTCTTTGCATGCTTAAACATTTTCTTTAAAAGATCGAACTTTAAATCGATTTACTTTTGTAACTAAAAATGTGGAGTATTCCTGTATTTTATTTTTTCTCATTGTGTTAATATTCATTTTTTCAAGCCAAACACCCACACACGTATTTAATACGTATTTCATTTATTTTATTTCGTTGACTATTTTTGTAAACAGAAGATTTTCATGTCTGCCATGTCTTACCTATTATTGTACTAATCAAAATAATATTAAAAAGGAAACTTTCAGGCCATTGGGCAGTAAGGACAAATCAGAAAATATTTTATGTACTAACTAACCAATTAGAGCACATTATTAACAATGAAAATGTAATCTGTATTTAATTGATGACAATTCATTCTGATTGCATAAATCTAATAATATTATTACATCTGGAAAATGTGTTTTCAAATTACTGAAAAATTTTACGAATGCTAAGGCTAAGTTACATTGGTTAAGATATTACAGAACATTTACTTGGCAAATGAAATATATATCGGTTTACAAATAGCGAAGTTAATCTGAAGTTCATGAGATGATAATATTCTGAGCGTTGTAAAGGCTAATACCGTTGGAAGAAGATTAATTATTGTGCTGCGTTTTCATGTGAGTTCGTAAACTGCTTCTTTGAGTAAATCCCTTATTACATACTGTGCACATATGACGAGGGCGTTCTCTATTATGAATTATTTGATGTTTCGCCATAGTTGTTTTTAATCGGAAAGATTTGGAACAAAATTTGCAAATATAAGGCTTATGCTCATTGTGTACAGTTTCATGGTTTTTTAACGAAAGTCGGTTATTAAACTTTCTATCGCAAAATGAGCAAGCAAATGGTAGTGGATCTTTGGTGTGAATCAGCATATGGGTTTTTAAAAGTTGAGAATACAAAAAACTCTCTCCACAAGTGGAACAGCAATAGGGTTTCTCCCCGGTGTGAATTCTTTCATGTCTTTGCATATCAAATTTCAAAGTAAATTTCCTATCACAAAATTTGCACGAAAAAGGTTTTATTCCTAAGCAAAAGTTTCTGTGGGATTTCAGGTTAAGAGAATTATAAAAGCTTTTCCCACAGTCGTCACACGGAAACGGTCTCTCTGCACCCTCCTCATCTCTTTTGTGCAGCTTCATATGCTGCGCTAAACTACGATTAGAGGCGAGACATTTTCCACAAATAGTACACAAGGTTTGTCTTCCCTCTCTATGCATTGTCTCATGTCGTTTACAATACCTTTTACTTCGGAATGGCTTTCCACACGTGGAACAAGAAAACGGAAACTCTTCTGTGTGCACTTTTACATGTTCATCTAATATGTGTGACTCCTTAAATTTCTTTTTACAATAGGTGCACATAAAAGGTCTTCTGTCATGTAACTCCATATGTTTTTGTAATTCGGTAGTTAAGTAAAACTTTTCCCCGCAAGTTCTACATGGTTCCTCTATATGGTCGTCTATGTGTATTTTTTGAGCCGCAGGTGAAGCAAATTTTTTATCGCAAATTGTACACTTATGCAGAAGTTCCACTTCGCAGTTGTGATTTTTAAGGCCACTCCTGTCATCAAATTCTAATTTGCAATGTCTACATGTTGTAGACTTTTTCTTATCCAAATGTGACTTCTCAGTAGAACTTTTTTCTCCATGCATCGTTGACATGTGTAGAGACAGATATTCCTGAGTGGCATAAAGATGACTGCATAATGAACATTTAATTGCCTGAACTTCACGAAAGCTTTTCCATGACTCGGTTTTGTTTGACGATGATTCTATTGATCTATCTTTTGGTTTGACGTTCCCAGGCAATTTTGTTTGAACTGGCTCAGACAAACTTGCCAATTCTAAAATGCAAAAAATAAGTTAAAAAATTAAAAAAAAAACAAATACAAATCGAAGCATATTACCTTCATCACTTTTTAAAACTACTAACGATGCGAATGGAACACCCAATTACAAAACGAATAAAAATTTTTGTCTGGGATGAAGTGGAGCATAAAATAATGGCAGATAAATTTTATAGTAAGGCGACCACCTAACGGGCAAGAGAAGTATAACATTTTTACTAATATAGGTTATGTTTTCTCCAAACGTGACCTAACCTAGTAAAATGTTATACTTTTAACACCCGCTACGTATTCGCTCTAAAAATACAAAATTACCATGGCTTAGCATAATTTAACTCTTAGGACCGAAAGGACATATGGAAAAAGTCAAGAAATACTAAAGTACTGCACTTTTTTGTAATACTTATATTCAATTTTACCTTTAGTTTGAAATGGTACACTTTTAGTAAAGGAATTTTCATGTTGTTTCATTGATTTGTTTTGTAAATTATTTGGTTGTGGATTTTCTTTGTGTAAATCACCGCTTATATCACGTTCCTCGAGTTGCAAGTTGGAATCTTTATCATTAGTGGCACCAGTAGTGGCATCAGTAGTGGCATCAGTAGTGGCATCAGTAGTGGCATCAGTAGTGGCATCAGGAGTGGCATCAGTAGTAGAAATCTCTAAGAATTCACTAACGTTAATCAAGTCTTCGCAATCGGCAGTGGTCTCCATAACAGTATTAGTACCTTCATCGGAGAGAGAATCGTCTTCTGATACATATTCCAGTTTCTCAACAATTTGTTCTCGTTTCAGATTAAATGAAGTCCACAAAGGTGAATGTTCTTTACCAAATGTTTTAAAAATAGTGAAAGCTATGTACAATTTTTTGAAATCGGGGAAACAATGGGAGCAAATAATAATATTCTCTTTGGTAAAACTTTCTTTCATGTATTGCAAATCATTATTAAATGATTCCTTTAATTCTTCTATGGACACCCCAAAAATCAAATCGATTGCATCGGCAATTAGGATGTCCTGGTGAATTTGGCTCACGTAGTCAATTAGTTGAAACGACCGTATTTCTATTCTTTTGGAAGTTCCTTTTTCAAATTTAAAACAGCAGTTTACACACATCGGAGATGATTTTCGGGAACCCGTTCCTAATTTGATTTTATTTTCTGCCATCCTCAAACGTTGGAGCTTTCTAAAAAATGAACAAACTTTAGAAAACTGAAAACATTTGTAGTGAATATACGATATGCAGAAAATACCATAACCTCATCATAAGACGCTTATATTTACGACTACAAAACACGGCCTTCTGGCAATTTTACAAATACAGTTAGCTAAACTGTATGATTTTTGGTATAGTATTAAGTATTATAATAAATTGATAAGGAAATAGTGGATATTGACAGCTTACACTGGTGACTCACCTGCCAGCAGCAGGATCTTTTACTCAACTTATTTCATTTCGTTGATATTGTTGATAATATCCTTAAATTCAGCTGCTTCGTCTTCGTAATTTAATGCCAATAAATAAGTCTATTCTCAATATATTATTCCAGCAGGACGAATTCAGTGGTTTTCAATTTCATTTTCTCAAGGAATGAAAACTGTAAAAGAGAAATACATAATATTCGAACGGAGTGAAATATCGCGCTACTGTGAGGAAATCTCAAGTAGTTTTGTATTAAACTTGGTAGACTTGTTTCACTCGTCTCAATAGGTGTTCATGTAGGATTTTTAGGCCTTCCGTTTAAACCTTAAAATCTCAAGGCAACTAAAAATACATGCTTTAGAAGGTCCAACAGCATAGGATTTATGCTACGAGACTTTTTATAGCAAATAAATAGAAAATAAGTCATTAAATGAACTATTTTATTTAATATGCTTATTAGCAAAGATGTCCAAAATACCATTTTCAGTTCAAATAAAACAAGTATCCCCTCAAAATACCAAAATAAAATACATATACTTAAAGCAGTCATTTTTCCATTGCGTTATAAAAAAAACGAATAAAATTGTAAAAAAATACAAAAAACAAACCTAGCCTTGACAATGATCTAGTGGGGCACTAGGAAAATGTCATGTTTACCAAATGTGCCGTACAGCTTTGCTTGGCTTCATTCACCCGCGAGAGAGATAAGATTGTAAGTTTTGATCTTCTAGGAAAAACAATAAATAAAGAAGGTCATCCGCAATTAATAGACTGCTAATTGGAAATTAAGCATTAAATTAAAGTCAACAGGTGAATTACATTTTTGGTATTTTTCATAAACAGTTTACATCATATATAAGCCAATACTTTTAATTTTTCTGCTATTGCAAGAGTAATGAAATTAATAATAGTGAAATACTTTTGTTTTGTAGATAACATGCAATGACAACAAATTAATTGCTATTTATCCATTCATTATGGCGATGTACTCTGAAGAAAACTGCTTATTTTGCAACACCCTTTACAAAAGTAGTTCAAATACGGGGGGCGAATCAGCAAGAGTTGCCGAAACGCGGACCAAAATTTTTAACACCTGTTCTAAATATTTGGATGTCGATTTAAGCAAAATTGAAGACAGGTTAAACTGGAATTTTAGCGTCGAAAATGTTCCATTTTGCGAGATTTGTTTTACGACAGCTACAAAGCTTCAATTTCTCCACGAGCAAATCGAAGCCCTCACACGCGAAGTTTCAAAAATTGCAAACAATCTGAAATCAGCACTTACTACTAGTAGGGAAAATTTTGAAAATAGTGAAGAATACACAATAAATTGGAAAACAATATCTTCATTCGATAAAGTCATCAATTACCGCCATGTAGCACTGTTTGGTAAACTAATTTTTGATTTAGTTTGAGCAAATTATTAACCTTTGAAATCAAAACATTTTCTATTTTCCGTTCAGCTATTTCAACATCGTAATTATAATTTTTTTCTTATGATCACAGGAAAGTCTAAGTTCAAATATAGCAACCCACTGTCAGCTGAAGCAAATATTGATGATCGGTTCGAAGTTAATAGTAATTTGTCGGAAGACGCAGATGTCAATGAATTTGAAATTAAATGCGAGACTTTTCCATATGAATGTGTTGACCCACTCGAAAGTGACGATTTGGAAGGTACTGAAACAGATTTTGCCGAAGGAACAAGGGACCAAGGCCATGAGGTGTCCGGAGGTAAAAATAGCGAAGAAAATAATACTGACAAAGGTTTAACAGCAGCTGCTCAGTTTATTAGTGATGTAAAAAGCAGAAAGCTAATGATAAAACTTCAACGTATGTTGTTTTATTTGCCTTTCCATGATTACATACTAAACTTTAAGCAACATGGATTATAATCCAGTTTGTATTTAACATTGTCAACACGAAATCGGTTTTCTCTTTTATTACATGTGACTTTCAATGTACCAGGTGTCCCTAGGGACAAAAGTGGAGAAAAATCTAACACCGCTGATAGTTGGCCATTAGGGAATGAGAATACAGAAACTGATTCCTATAATCAAACATTCAAGAGGTGAGTGGACATAAACGCCAATTCATTTGTAAATATTAAAATGGGATCTAACGATGGGAATCTAATATTTATTTTGTTTGCTTCAGACCAATGATACTAACTAAGCTTACTACAGATGGTCAAAGGACATGCGGTGGTATTCTGCTAAAGCGTTTACCTGACGGACAACAGCAATGCGGGAAGTGCAGCAAAATATACATGACTGCTACAAAATTAGCTCGCCATATCAAAGTCCATCATTTAGGAATCAAAGAGAAAGGGGGATATCGACCTAAAGGAGGGGAAAGTGTCGTCTGTAAAGTAATTAAATGCCCAGATGGAAAAATAATGTACGGCGGGGTTGAAATTGCTAAACTTAAATTTGGTGTATTTGGGTGCACGGTATGTGACAAATCCTGTCCTTCTATGGATGCCGTAAAGCGTCACATAAGATGGTACCATCTCTGCGATGAGGCAACTAAACTATATCGAAAGCGAAGAGAGGCTTATAGCATTAAAAGAAGAGTAGCTTTGGGGAAACCTGTTCCCAAAGAATTACTTAAGACAGCTGAAGAAACGCTTAAAAGCAGAGAAATCGTAAAAGCTCTTCTTTTGAAAGATCGTGAAGCTGGAACTAAGATTTCCAGTCCAGACAATGTCGACATTGCACGTGATAACCAAATTACCAAATTACCAAATGAAGATCGCCCTTATTTTGATAATACATCTCAAGACCCAGATTTTAGGTTTGTAAAAGTTTCAGTGTCTTATGATTTAATGCAAAACCATAATTTTCTAATTTGGGTAAGGTAGGTAGAAAATAAGGGAAATAAGAATAAATATACTTTCAAAGCAAAGATACTTTAATGTTCATATTTGGAATTCATTGTTCATTTGTCAGTTTGTTATCAGTACTTTAAAATTGAAAGGGTTTTTCGAAAATTCTGACTTTGAATCTTGTTATTTAATTTCTTGTGCTTGATTTGCTATGTATTTTGTATTGTAGCCCAGAACCGTGCCAGTACCCGGATTCTCACGACTCTGAAAATACAAATTCCGAAAACGAATGTGACACTGCTAATGGTAAAAGAGAAATATCACAAAACGCTACTGTATTGACAACTCGAAGAAAGTCCAAAATACTTTACCAAACTAATGAACGATTTTTCCTGGGTGGAGTAGAACTGATTTTTAATAAAAAGAAAACACAATGGAGTTGTGGACATGAAAACTGCTCAGAAATATTTAGTGAGAAGTATACTTTGGAAGGGCATATAAAGGAAGTGCACTTAAAAATGAAGACTGAAATAATAAAACCCGTGGTGTCCTTGAAAGATTGTAGGATTATTGTAAGGAAGGACAGTGAAAAGACTTATGCTGGAGTGGATGTTGTTGAAACAAGTAATGGAATGTATGCTTGTAGCTTATGTGGAAAATCTTTTTACCAAATGGAAGATTTCCAACTCCATGTCCGTGTCTTTCATGTCGATAAGAAAGAAATTCACAGCGAAAAACGTAAAAGGACAAGAGTTAAGGAAGAAAAACCTATTTATAAGCGAAATGCATTGCAATTCAAAGGAATTCTTTCAAAGAAAGTTGAAAATGGTTGTTATCAATGCGGATTCGAGCGCTACGGGAAAAAATGTGAAAAAGTGTGTCCTACTAGTTTTTCTTTAATAAATCACATTAAAACAAATCATTCCAGGCTCATGACGAAACAAAGCACAGTTCTTCAAATCCTGACAACACCAGAAGGGAAAAAAAGTCTTGCAGGTGTGGCAATAAATGAACTGGATTCAAATGAAGTTCAGTGTGACGCTTGCAAAAAGACTTGGAAATACAGGCCTGGAAATAAACGGTACTTAGATAGTGTCACAACTCATATCAGGGAGTTTCACCTTGGAGAACGGGCAACCAAATTGTACCGTGATCGGAGATGGGCTTCCAATATTAAAAAGATGATTCGTATGGGTAGGGTGGTTCGCCAAAAGGATGCATTAAGAGCACAAGCAATTTGTAGTAACAAGGTACCTATTACGACTCAAGTATTACTGAATGTGGATGCTAATGGAGTACCCCTAGAATATGCAGATGAAGGATTAGAGAAAACAGAATTACCAAATAGTGACAAAAACTCAAATGAATTCGGGTACGTAGTTATTGCCATTTTCTTTCGTTTTTATTACATATCCATTTCTATTATTAATTGATTTAAACGAGTGGGACTTATAAATTGATACTTTTCAATTGGTTTTGATTATTTTGTATATGCAGGGGTTTGGAAGATGAAGAAAGCGTTGCAAATGAAGGAGAAGAAACCAGAAAATCATCTAAGTATGAAGTAATGGTCAAGAGAACTAAAGACGGAAGAAGATTTATTGGTGACATTGAGCTTATCGAACAGGCAAATGGACAGCTTCAATGTGGAAAGTGCAAGGAAGAGTTCCGACTTTTGACATTTATAAGTAGGCATATAAAAATTGAACACTTTGGTTTGAAGGAAAAACTTCTTTATATTCCAAAAGAGGACGGAGAAGTCTGCAAGATCATTACACACACAGATGGGACGAAAAGTTATGCTGCCATTGATATTGTTGACACTCTGGATGGGAACTTGGCTTGTGGTTTGTGTTTAAGAATTCTTAAAGATATAGAGCAGCTACGTCGCCACGTTAGATACAATCATCCTGAAAAAGTTAAGGCTTTTCTATCTAACAAGGCAAACCTTGAAACATCTTCCGATAGATCAGACATCAGTCAAACATATTTTACTTCAGACGGTCTTTTCTACAAAGGAATCTTCTGTCGAAAATTGGAGAGCGGTAAATACAGCTGTCAACATCAACGGAAAGGACAACCTCCTTGCAAAAGAACATTTAAATCGACTTTCTCTGTAGTTATTCATATCAGACGAGATCATTTTCAGGAGGAACCAATCAAGTTTAGTAAACGATACATAAGAAAAGAACCTCGAGTCAATCAGTACAATAGAACGATAGTTACTGAGGACGGTCGGAAAACATATGGAGGAGTTGAAATAATCACGTTGGAGGACGGGAATCTACAATGTGGGGAGTGTAAAAAACAATTTCCACCAACGCGAGTTGCAAAAAACAACTTAATGGGACATATTGCTCGGTTGCATTCAAGTAAGTGTAAACTTCCAAGAAAAATAAAAACAAACTTAAGGCAGTACAATAAATTCGAATTTCAATTTTGCCAAACTGAGGCAATTGTGTTTACTAATGTGTTCTGTATTCAAAAGTATAACTCCCAATTTGTTTGTTGTTTCTGTTTTTTTCTCGTATTGACTATTTATTATTGGAAACATGATGTGTAATTTAAATGTACATTCTCAAGTCATAACTTGGATTGAAATTACGTTTCTGTATCTTTCCTTATGTTTTCAGAGAAAGAAGGTGGTCTGCATGCTTGCAAGTATTGCGGAAAAATCTGTGGTCATAAACATTATTTGGAGGCGCACGAATTGACTCACAATGATGGTTAGAAAATTATTCGGCTTAAAATGTTATGAATTGTAGCTAAAAAATTTTACTACGCTAATTTATCTTTAAACTGGAAATTCAAAACTCAAAAAAAGCACATAATTTAATATATGAAGGCACTGCTTTGAAGAAATTTATAAAATGTTTGTGCACGCCGACTAAATCGTGGGTATGAGGAGTTGTGGGTTTTGGCGGCGATAGACAGAACAGAGAGAAGACGCGATCGGAGAGCAGGAGGAGTTCGTTCGTTTTTATTTCAGTGAATTAAATATCATTTTTCTTTGTAAAATTAATTTAATTTTCAGTATTCTTTGCTATTTGTAGTAATAAATTGCACTACAATTAATACAAAATACACTGAAACCCTAATTGCTACTTATTTTGGTTTTGCATTGTCAGCATTTGGTTACTTAGCCAGGGACAGTACACAGAATAGGCACATTAGGGAGACCGTTGACATCCGACAATACCCCTCACATCTCAGCTATCGAAAAGAGGCAACAGGAGCTTACGGGAGCAAAATAGCCCGTCACATGGTCCTTCGCAGTCGTATCTACCAGTCCTTTGGAGAAAAAGTCCCTGGAGTGTGAGGCGTAAACCGACAACTGACAGACGAGTCAGAAAACAGAAAATAGTGCGATGGCCGACGACGTTCCGAGACGAACAGAGAGGTCCACCGCTGGACAGCCACCAGAAAAACTGATGTACTGTCACCCCGAAAAGAAGAAATCTACCGCAGTCCCACCGACAAGTGGCCTGGAGGTGTTTGATGTGGTTCCACGGAATTCTGGAAAATCTGGATCCGTTAGGAGCGAAGCCGTTTCTCGGAAATCAGTGAGTTCACGTTTGATGGAAGCAGACCACAGTGCTATGAAAACGATCGCTGAATTAGAAAAGCAGTATGATGACAATAAACGAAAGTGCTCGAAATTGGAAAACGAAGTTGCCCACATTCGTTACCAGATCGCCAACATTGATGCGGACCTGCTTACTGTTCCCCCAGACGAGGAGGAAAAACGAAAACAAATGACAGCGAGGTCTAAAGAGTTAGAAGCCAAATGGCACGAGATGCGCTATGAAATCTCACAGTTGGAGGTTGACTTGGAATTTGAACAAAAAAACTTGGATCGTGAAAAACGCCTCCTGGAAAAAGAGACCGAGATTAAGAAGGCTCGTATAGAAGAAGAGGAAGAAGATCCTCTCATGGACTTTGTCGATTCCGATGTTGAAATAGGAAGCGAGAATGGCGAAACAGATGAAACTAATTTGCAGCCACCTCCAAATCAAAGCGAAATGGAGGAGAAAGAAAAAATGGCCATGAAGGCAGCACATAAAGAAAGAAAAGCCGAAGCTACCAAAGCTTTGGAACAAACCCTTGCAGCTCTTGAGAAACTCCAGGAAGAGGAAAGTGACATGGATCTCTTGGAAAGACTCGACAAGCTCAAGTGTTGCATTCCTAAAAATAACGAGACTGCAGCCGAAGTGAAATCAAAGGGCGAGCCGCCGTCAGCTGTAGTGAGTGGCAGTTCAACAAACACTGTGAAGGAAAGCCAGGCAGACCAGCCAACTGAGAAAAAAGTGGAAGTGCTAAATACCGACAAGTTTTTAGCCAGGCAGACTATGAAACACGACTTGCCAATATTTGATGGACAGCCAGAAAAATGGCTAATGTTTATAAGTGCGTACAAGGGAACAACGGAAGTGTGCAAGTTCACCGAGTACGAGAATTTGAACCGCCTCCAAAAAAGTTTAAGAGGCGAGGCTTTAAGAACCGTCCAAAATTTGATGACTGTTCCAGAGAACATACCACGCATTTTGGAGAAACTGGAAACAAGATTTGGACAACCGGAATTTATCATCGGTACCCTAATGCAGAAGGCCAGGTCAGTTCAGCCAGTGAAGGAGGAAAAACTAGAGACTCTGATAGAACTTGGATATGCGGTCGACAGCCTCACTAGTACTTTAGTGGCGTTGAAGTTGAATGAACATTTAAATAACCCCGTCCTGCTGACTGAACTCGAAGGAAAACTACCCAACTATCAGAAACTAAACTGGAGGGAATGGGTCAAAGTTAAAGGCAAATTGAAAAATCTGGAAAGCTTCTCAAACTGGTTGGAGGAAAAGACTACCCTTGCGTGTGCTCTCTGTCCTCCAAAGTTTCAGAAAGAAAAATTCTCGCAGAAAAAAGATGATCGTGGTGAACGAGTTTTGGCAGCCGCTGAAGAAAAGGAGTCCGAAACTAGTGACACTAAGCCCAGAAAGACCCGTGAGAAAACAGTTAATAAGTGTTTATTTTGTGATAAAACCAACCACAAAATTGAAAGCTGTTTTGCATTTCAAAAATTGAACCTTGATGACAGATGGAAGTTTGTTAGAGAGAAACACTGCTGTTTTTCTTGCCTGAATCATAAGTGCCGCATCAAGGACTGCAGTGGAAAGAAAAAGTGCGAGAAGGAAGGTTGTGATAAAATACACCACCCACTTCTTCACTCGGACCCAGTGAAAAAGCAAGAGGACAGCAAAAGTTTTGAGAAGGCAGTCAGCCAAAGTGGTGAGGAAGTAGTCAGCCACGTAAATGACAATTATAGGAGCAGAATCAATTTGCTGATCCTGCCAGTAGTGTTGAAAGGACCTAACGGAGTCATTGCCACATTTGCCATGCTGGATCCTGGTTCCTCCCGGACGGTAATAGATTTCGACATGGCAACGAAGCTTGGACTGAAAGGAGAAAAGGTGCAATTCAAGTATAATGGACTTCATTCGTCAGTGTGCTTAAAAGATTCGAATGTCGTCAACTTGGAAGTGATGCCCCATAATGGACAAAAGTGTTATAAGTTGAGAGATGCCAGAACAGTGAAAAGTATGGATCTCCCAACGCAATCAGTGAAGAGAAAGGTACTGCAGAAGTGGAGTCACCTAAAGGATCTACCGATCGAGCAGTACGAAAATGGAGAACCGAAAATTCTCATTGGATGTGACCATCCCCATTTAAGTAATACTCTAGAACTTCGTACAAATGGACGAAAAGCTCCCGTCGCAGGCAGAACGGAACTTGGATGGGTGCTCATCGGACAAACAAATAAGCCAGCAATAACTGACTCACTGTTCTTCATGCAAGAGGAGCAACCGGACCCACTACACCAATTAGTGAAATCATTCTTTACAACGGAGTCATTCGGTGTGAAGGTGACTGCAGAATCTCCCCGGTCAATGGAAGACAAACAAGCTCAGGTGATTATGAATAATACAATCAAACGGGTGGGAGATTCTTGGGAAACTGGACTACTCTGGAGAAATGAAAGTGTTGAATTTCCTCCGAGTAAAGAAAACGCAACCCGACGACTGATGTCCATGGAACGCAAGATGGACAAGGATCCAGAGTTTGCTAAAGTTTATGTGGACAAGATAAAGGAATACGAAGACAAGGGTTTTGCCCGAAAGTTATCTTCTGAGGAGGCGGCTAGAGCTAACAACAAAGTCTACTACCTTCCCCATTTTATGGCAACAAATCCGAAGAAGGCAAAGAAGTACAGATTTGTTTTTGATGCTGCTGCCAAAGTGCAAGGTAAAAGCTTAAATGATATGCTTCTGACGGGACCCGATCTACTCCGACCGTTACCTTCAGTGCTATTTAAGTTTCGGCAGCGGGCAGTCGGTGTCACTGCCGACATTAAAGACATGTTCCATCGAGTTAAAGTGAGAAAAGAAGATGCAGCAGCTCAACGTTTTCTCTGGAGAGGACTCGACCGTGACAGACCGCCTGACGTGTGGGAGATGGGTGTGCTAATTTTTGGTGCTTCTTGTTCTCCAACATTGGCCCAAGAGATTAAAAATAGGAATGCGGAAGACTTCCGCCAAGAATATCCTGAAGCAGCTGAAGCAGTTGTTAAAAGACATTATGTTGACGACTTTCTCGACAGTTGTGATACTGTCGAGGAGTCCATGAAAAGATTTGAACAAGTGAGGAAAATTCAATTGGCTGGCGGGTTTAACCTTTGCAATTGGATTTCCAACACCCAACAATTCATGGAAAGCATACCTGAAGATTTGAGAGCCGCTGGAGCGAAAGACATGAACATGTGTGACTCTGCGGAAATGGAAAGAGTTCTTGGACTCTTTTGGAAACCTGGGAAAGACATTTTTACGTTTACACTTACGTATTTGAAATCCAAGGAGGATTTCATGACCGGAAAAAGAATTCCAACGAAGAGAGAAGTATTGGCTTTGGTCATGTCGCTTTATGACCCCCTTGGATTCCTGGCGATATTTACCGTGAAAGCCAAAATACTTCTGCAGGATACTTGGAGAGCCAAGGTGGGATGGGACGACGAAATCCCTAGTACCGTACATGAGGCTTTTCTGCTGTGGACGGAGGAGCTGAAGAATATACCCACCTTTGAGATTCCGCGATGCTACTCATCTATAGCATCCAGTGCTGATAGTGTACAGCTACATTTGTTCTGCGACGCCAGCGAGCAAGCATTTGGAGCCGTAGCGTACTTCAGATTCAAGAAGGGAGATGTAATTGAAACATCTCTAGTGATGTCTAAATCGAGAGTTTCACCCTTGAAGCCACTCTCGATACCTAGGCTGGAATTGCAAGCCGCAGTCATGGCCAGCAGACTCAGTAATTTCATCCGGGAAGAACATGAACTGAAAATTGACCAGACAGTGTATTGGACTGATAGCCGCACCGTCTTATGTTGGATTCGGGCTGATGGGAAAAGGTTCCAACAGTTCGTAGCTCATCGTGTCGGTGAGATACAGGAATTGACAAATGTGTCAGAATGGCGATGGACTCCTACGGATGAAAACGTAGCTGATGAGCTCACCCGTAGTCAGCGACCCTGTGATTGGGAAAAGAAGAGTCGCTGGATTAATGGACCGACGTTTCTGTTAGCTGAGGAGCATGACTGGCCACAGGAATCACACACCGTAGAAGACTCAGATAACATGGAGTTGAAGAAAGACGTTGTATGCATAACTGCAGAAGAGATTATTTGTGTGACCGCGGAATATGTTCCCCATGTGCATTTGTCTCGTTTCTCAACTTATGGAAAACTCAAACGAGTGATGTGTTATGTGTTTAGATATATGCGTAACCTTCAGCTATGGGCCAAACGTACAAAAGAAACTTGTCTCCCCAAGGAGAAGAAGATGGCATCCGATTTGAAACCTCTGCAGGTGGTTGAACTAAAGTCATCCGAAGAGTGGATTATGAAGGAGTCTCAGAGAGAAAGTTACTCCAAAGAAATGGAACTGTGGAAAACGGGGAAGAAGTTCCCCAAGAACAGCAGTCTCACAGGTTTGACTCTTGCCGTGGACGAACGAGAGCTATTTGTTTTGCGAGGAAGACTGGACAACGCGGATCAGATTGTTTCCTCAGCAAAGCGCCCAATTGTTTTAAGTGGAAAAAGTGAGTACACTAAACTACTGATACAGCATTACCATGAAAAGGTTGGACATCATGGACAAGAGAGACTTGCGAATGAGTTGCGCCAGAAATTCTACATACAGAATTTGAAAAGTGCAGTGCGACGTTCCTGGTCAAACTGCCAAGTTTGCAAAAATGCAAGATCGAATCCAACAGTACCGGAAATGGGACAACTCCCTCTTTGTCGCTTGGAAAGTAGAGTGAGCCCCTTTAACAAGACAGGCCTAGACTATTTCGGCCCCGTGGAAGTTACAGTGAAACGAAGACATGAGAAAAGATATGTGGCTCTGTTCACATGTCTGTCCACCAGAGCCATACACTTGGAGGTTGCTTTCTCCCTGACGACAGAATCGTGCATTATGGCGATAAGACGATTTGTCTCCAGAAGAGGATGTCCGACCGAAATATTTTCGGACAACGGGACGAACTTCAGAGGAGCAGACAACGAACTGAAGGCGGCCCTGAGTGAATTTGACCAACAGGAGTTGAACTCCAAGTGTTCCGAGCTTGGAATGAAGTGGAACTTCATAGCCCCCTTATCGCCCCATATGGGGGGTAGCTGGGAAAGGATGGTAAAGAGCGTTAAGGTTGCTTTGGCCGCAACACTTAAGCAGAGGTACCCAAATGAAGAAGTATTTCATACTTTCTTGACTGAGGCTGAGCACACTGTCAACAGCCATCCGTTAACGCACGTACCTATAGACCAAGATGATGACGAGGCTCTGACCCCCAATCATTTCTTGATTGGTAGATCCAGCAATTTTCAGAGCCCAGGGGTCTTCACGGAATCGGACCTCTGGGGAAGAAAGCAGTGGAGACAGTCCCAACAAATGAGTGAATTATTCTGGAAGCGCTGGGTGACCGAGTATCTGCCAACGCTTATACGAAGAACTAAATGGAACCAGAATACAGAACCTATACAGGTGGGAGACATCGTGTTAGTTGTCGACCCTCAATTGAAACGGAATAACTGGCCGAAAGGGATCATAGTGAAAGTTTACCCCGGAAAAGACAAGAAAATAAGAGTGGTGGACGTTAAGACTCAGAAGGGAATCTACAAACGTCCCGTGGCAAAAATATGTGTTCTCCCTGTAAGAAGAGAAGAACCAGATAGAAGAGAGGAAACAGTGGCAGTGTTACAAACGGAGCCAACCCCACCAAGTGAAGTCAAGGTTATGAGACGTCTGGAGCTTCCGGACAAATTGGCTGAACGTCTTGGATTACAAAGCATCAAACAGGAACTTGCAAAACTACGGAAATCTGGATGGTGCTCTAGGATTCTTGCAGACTACAAGAAGACGTTCAAAGGAAAGAGGAATTTGGAACCAGAGGAAGTCGCCGTGGCCGATTCGGGTTTGGATACAGCATCCAAACCGGGTGGGAGTGTGCACGCCGACTAAATCGTGGGTATGAGGAGTTGTGGGTTTTGGCGGCGATAGACAGAACAGAGAGAAGACGCGATCGGAGAGCAGGAGGAGTTCGTTCGTTTTTATTTCAGTGAATTAAATATCATTTTTCTTTGTAAAATTAATTTAATTTTCAGTATTCTTTGCTATTTGTAGTAATAAATTGCACTACAATTAATACAAAATACACTGAAACCCTAATTGCTACTTATTTTGGTTTTGCATTGTCAGCATTTGGTTACTTAGCCAGGGACAGTACACAGAATAGGCACATTAGGGAGACCGTTGACATCCGACAATACCCCTCACATCTCAGCTATCGAAAAGAGGCAACAGGAGCTTACGGGAGCAAAATAGCCCGTCACAATGTTGTATTTTTAATGATTTATATTATATATTGTGTGCTATATAATAATAGTATAACTTTGTGTTACAGAGAAGAAATTCGTTTGCGAACAATGTGGTCTTGCTTATAAACAGCCAGCAAGTCTTAGACATCACATACGTCAAGTACATAAAGGCATTAAACGACACACGTGTGACGTCTGTGGAAAGCAATATTATCACACCAGAGACTTTATTCAGCACCAAAGAAGGCACACAGGAGAGAAGCCTTTTCAGTGCACCATTTGCGGAAAAACATTCGTTTCTCCTTACGAAATGAAAGACCACGAAAAAGGGCATAGCACTAATAGCAATAAAGATGGGATTCAACCAAAACCATCTTTTAAAAGCAATAAGCATTCTTTAAGAAAATCTAAACGGAAAAGAAGAAATAGTAGTAATTGCTTAGTTGATTGCCATTACTGTGACGAATCTTTTGCCACACAGTCTGCTGCTAAAAAGCACATGGCAGAAGAACATTCTGGATCAGAAAGTGATGATAGCAACCGCAGAATTCCAAAAAATTCATCAGAAGAGGCTTATGTACCTAATTCAACAACAGCGCCAATTTCTAACACGTCTCCTGTAAAGGATTACAATAGTTCAATGCCAATTTTAGAAAATATGAGTCAACAGTCTGCTAGTAACTCTGATTATTCCGGAAATTCTTTTCATGATAACAGATTCGTTTGTGCTCCAATATCAGCTCCGCCAAAATTAATTCCTGCTTATGAATTGCTGCCGCCGGCATTCCCATTTCCGTCTTTTCAATATCACTAAAAATTAATTCAGTATCTATCAAGTGAGATTGATTGTGTACAAAACGCGTTCTCTGTTTATTATAATTGTTATAGATTTATTCAGTCAATCAAGAAGTAATTTTATATGTATCGCATATTGTAATATTGTAAAAATGTAGTGATAATTAATGCGTAGTCGGTAGCCCTTTAAATATGGTATTTGCAATTGTACATATTTTATTCAACAAAATTCATATACCTAAACAGTTTTATTTAGCTTTTAGTTACATGAATCAACTATTATATAAATTGGTTCTTGGTATCCGAATTGTAATCTGCATGAATTTAAATGTGTATTAAATGTAATAGGTAATTGCACATCGCCTACAGTAATATTTTCTACTTAAAATAAATAGGGTCATTCTGAAAATTGAAAGGAAAATGGGTGCACCAAAATTTTATACAAACCTGTGTAGCAGTTCAATGTGAAATAAACTGAAATTTGGTAATCACAGATAAAACTTTTTCACATTTCTTTTGATTTTGAATCTTTAATATTGCACAGTGAAGTTTAAACTAACTAATTTTGCTTTAAAACTTATATGTTTCAAATTTCAAGACTTTAAATGGTGTACTATATGCAGGAGTCAATTTAAAGATTTAAGATGCTCTCCAATTCCGGGTTGCCGTCATTAATTATGTCAAAACGTTCCAGGCTTCCAGGATTCAAACCACTCTGTTTATTAGTAACACAAGCAACTCCAAAGTTTTCCAATGAACTTTTTCGGTGAATTTAGAAATACACGAAAAAGGTGTACTTTTCAGTTGTATAGTCTCATTAAAGCACTCATTGTCTGTATTTTAATGACATCTTTCAAGAAAACACTCTTCGCTATTATTCTGTGCCAAAAGCAACCTGTACATCAACCTTGCTAATAATAATAGTCGTTACATGGACGAAATAGTTGACAACTGCTTATTTGAGTTCAACAAAATATAATAGAAAATAATAAACCATTTGTAAAGCTCATATAATACAGTTGCGCTGTTTAATTTTGTTTTGTTTAAATTTTGAGGTTTTTGATTTTTTATTCAGAGGTCATAGGTCAGAAATGGTCCATTTTTGAAAGGAAGCCTACATTTATTTCCTGTAGGACCCACTGAAAATTTTAACAAAAAATTTCAAAGCTGTATGACTAGACTAACACACTAACTAACAGACAGTCAGACAGACAAAGCGTTTACACAGATTTTCCTCATCGCACTATAAGTGATAAACGTAGAGCAATGTCACTGCGACTTAAAAAACTATGTTATTGAATCTTGGGTTGAGTCGTTGTCGTTCCTATTCGTAAGCAATCATTAATTTGACTGTTCCTTTGCTGACAGAAAATATGTATCTAATGGTACTTTTCCTGTGAACGACGAAAATGTCAGCAATTTTAACGTGCACAGGTTGCCAAGATTTGCAAAACATTTTCATGTATTTAGAATCATAAGATTTCCACGAGCGAATACATCTTTTGGATACTTTTGTAATAGTATACGACTGGTGAAGAAAAGAAAGCCATGAACCCAGCAAAGCTATCATTATTACAACGAAGACGTAGACTTCAATAAATCCTTGATTTGATTCACTATGCAAGATGAAAATTGTAACTATAATTGATCTTGTGACAATGGACTGAAGCGGCATAAGCCAATATCGTACCAGATTTTGAAACATATTTGCCAGTATGTGAACGGAGCGTGATGCATGAATTACTGATTGAATCCGCCAAAAGTTTTCCTTAAAAGTCTTCTTTCCGCACATTTTTGCCATGTTCCTGTAAGACATAAAATCCATTTTCAAGTCGGAATTTGCATAAATGTAAATTTTAATTCTACATCTTTTGAAACCTTGTAAATGAGCATTAAATATTGTTTAACCCAACATAGCTATGGCATGGTTTGTAACAACATATTTGGAATTGGCTTAAAAATAATGATCAGTTAGTTGAAAAACTGGATGCAAAATAATATTTGTACTTACATCATTTCTTGAAATATTCCGATGTATATTACAGCACGTGTGACCGCTGTAATGAAAATGAGATAAAAAGTGCATAATACCATTGCTAAGTAAGCACTTGCAGCCATCCCATTTATGCAGAGGAATATCCAATAGCGATTATGCTTAGGAAGCAATGTCGCTAGAAATATCACACAATCTTTTTTCTGTAGGAAAACCACGAAGGTCACGATGAGAGTAGCTGAATAATTGAAGAAAATGGTCTTTCGGAAAAAGTTATCCCATTTTTTGGATTTTAATTGTGAAGTCTCCAGTTTACTATAGTGGTGGTCTGTGATGAAACAAAAAGTAAATAAAAATAATTTTTTTCACTCCGAATTCCTTCTCTTTACATTATTCATTTTTTAATCATTTTGCCTTCCACAATCTATTTTTCCGAATAACAGGTTTCAAACAATAAATAATGTACATGTAATCGTTAACTTAACAATAATATGAAATGTTATTAACTGTTATATATTAATTTAAAATTACCTGAATTAATGTTTCTTAAATATAACGTGGAGCTATTTAGTAATTGAATTACTTCCGGAAACTTGAAAAAGAGCAAAGAATAGAGAAATGTGGCAAGAATGACTATAAATAAGATAGGAAGTGTAAAAGTAAGAGATTTGGCAGATCGCTCAGAATGCAAAACAAGAATGACTTGGCAAATAACGAAGAAGGTGTACAGAATTTGTATGGCATAGAAGGCAGAGAAACGAAGATTGCTGAAGCGTGAAGTACGCGTTGCTAGTAAATTGTTTTGGTAATTCCACCGGTTAGGTATACTTCCTGCTAAATTTCCAATTTTAACTATGAGAATTAGGTTCCTGTAGTATATTTCAGATAGCATTGAAACTTAATGAAGAATTAACTCCGGAATTAATCTCCGGAATTAATCTCCGGAATTATTTGTGAGCACAGATATAAAGTCTTATTTTCTTGCAGACAGTCAAGTACCAAGTGAAAAATTAATATTTCTCCAGGTTAGCAAAGGTCGGAAACACAGTGACAGCTTTTCACTGTGGTAGAAATGGGCAATAAAAGTGCACTGGAATTTCAGAAGGTCAGCCCACAATACCGAAGTCCAATACCAAAACGCCCTGTTATTTAATTTATATATTTCCTTAATTTACAGCTACACCGTTAAAATTATGGGTTCAAGAGAAAATAGAGCATCTAATAAAACAGTAGCAAAAAGGATATAATACTACGTAATAATACTACGTATTATACGTTAGCGGAAGCAAAACAAAGAAACAATATATTAAAAACATCTTGATACCAGTCATAAGTAAAAAGTATCTTATTCAATTTTTGAGGCTTTATAATTTTTATTCGGAGGTCAAAGGTCAGAAATTGTCCGCTTTTAAAAATGCGTCTACATTTACTCCCAATAAGAAACACTGAAAACTTCAACAAAAAAGACTGTTATAATTCTACCGCCTTTGAATAAATACATATTGCATTGCTCGTAACCTTAGGCAGAAGAAATTATACGTAGGTTGTCTGACGGTTTCCAGCCATTAAATATTTTTTATAATTAGTGTTCGGAATTCTAAACAAGGGTGTCGACCGACCCAGGCTTTTTGGGTTTTTGAGTAAAAACCCGGCCCACTTTTTCATCAGAAACCTGGGGTGGGTGCTTTTGCTAGGTGGGAATGTGAAATAAACCCTAATTTTCATAACAAATTACAGTGTATCCTGCAAAATATGAACATATTTGACAATAATGGTTGAAAACTATCATTCTTCATCATATTGTGACTCAAAAAGAGAAATATTAAGCAACATTATTTTGGTAGACGAAAAAACCCAAAACTAATGGGTCGAGTGCACATAGTGCTGTACTGGCCTTCTAGCCGGCTTGTCTTGCAAATAAAGCAGTCGTTTTAGTTCTCCATGGTTTTTCTCATTTATTGAAGATATTTGGTCGCAAAATATTTCCACGCTGCGCTGCCCAGAGGCGCCAGTCTGAAATTTGGACACGAATCACAGCTTAAGATTTGACTCCGTGAAATCATTGCACATTTACTACATTTACAAAGTACCCAAAACAGGAAACTAATTTCTTGGAAACAATCTAACAAAAAGTCACATACATTTAACTTAAGGTGTTAATAAGATAAATGAACTTTGACTTTGTCCTACTTTAACAGTTTTCAATCCTGCGGCTCCTGACTTAAGTATTCGTTTTCATTTTCGTTTCAGTTTTCTTTCACTTTCCCTTTTCAGTGCACATTCACCATTTCATTTTTATTGCTTTTATTTTCTTACGGTATATGAACAGTTATTTCGTTTTGTTTTTCTTTGACAGTTCAATTCTGGGCAAACCTTGCATTGTTGAATTGTGCTATTCACGTTCATATCTCGTTATTCAAATAATTAGGTCAAGAACAATGACAATTATAGCCAAATCGGAAAGCGACTGTTCTATATATTAAATACTATGATTTGGGATTAGAAAATTAGACTACTAAAATTTTACTATTTTTTATTTCTTTTTGTTATTGTAGTTTATGTTTATCTAGCTTTCTTTTATTTAGAATTTTCGATAGTAACATGCCCGAATAAAGTTTTTGTATTGGAAATAGGCCTAATGACGCAATTTTTCACACACTTGTATTTATGCAAATCATTTTGATATCTTTTGTGTTACAGGTATTTATTTTTGCAATTGGCATAGGCATTGCGTGCAATATCCACGATGACTGCCTACGAAGTTTTTAGTAACAAAACTAACAATAAGAAAAGGAAAATAGAGAAGGAAGATGATTGGAGGACATCAGCTTGCTCTTTTCAAGAACTTTTTAAAAACATGTACTTAAGAAAAGTTTGGACTGATGTCACCTTAAAAGTGGGATCTGGAGATACACAAATAGAAATGGATTGCCACTCAATTGTTTTAAAAGCGCAGTCACCAGTGTTCGAAACTAAGTTGACTCAAAGGTGGATAACAGATGAGGATAATGGGGATGACAGAATTCTCAGTCTACCAGAAGATAATCCTCAGTTTTTTCCTGTCTTTGTAAAGGTACAAACTTTCTAGAACAATTTTTCAATAAAAGGGAAAAGTAAGATGAAATGAAAATGGCAACTCAGATTCACTGGACTGTAAAAAGTACATAGTAACTAAAGTTTTGTCTAAATAATTGATATTGTAAAATAATTTTTTGCTTTGACAGTGCTTATACTCTAATTGGAATGACCTCGTTGTAATTCCTCCTTCTCCGGAAATTGTTGTTGGCGTTCTTGCTCTAGCTCACAAATATTCTGCACAACATGTGATACATCTTTCTGAAAAATGGGTTGAGGAACTGTTGGTGAAGAATAAACCTGAACTCGCCGTTCAACTATTTAAATTTCTGAAGGATCTACCCGTTTACGACTGGAATACCCGACTCAGAAGTACTTTCCGAATGGTCGAAAATTGTATTTTAGGGTATGTACACTACACTATTCCTACTAATTAAATTTACTAATTAATTACAAATAATAAATTATTAAGTAATAAATAAATAATAAATTATTAATTAAAAACTGGTCAGAAAGCGTATTTCTGCGAATTACAGGTATGGCGAAATTATATTTTCTTCGGCAGCCATCCTACAGTTTGATCATAACCATTTGCTTTACATTGTACCAAAACAGCGCTTACGTTGTCCAGAGAAAATTATCTATAGCGGATGCATCAGGTACGTACATTGAAGAAATTTTGTTGTGTTTCCCCAGGTTCTATTTGGTAATATGTTCAATATACTGACTACAAAGTATGAAAACCTCTGAAAATTAAATAGTTTTGCAAAATAAATATTTAAATGAATTCTTAATTTACACAATTTAAGTAAATAAATAAAAATATGTACGCATTTTATAATGTTGCCCTTCTAAGTCATAATATTTTCTATTTTCGCATAGACTTAACTAAAATAACAAAGTAAAATAACTTTTTTATATACTGTTTTTTCCTGAGAGATAATCTGGCGTCACACTCGATTTTTCCAACGAGGGGATATTTCGAAAAGCAGAACAATATTTCAAGTTTCCCTGGAAAACATTATATCATCTTTCAGAAATTTAGTAAATATCAGGGGATCAATCCATAAATTTAAAAAATGAACTGCAGGTGGGCGGAGAAGCAATGTGCTATAAAGAAACTGGATCCAACAGGAGAAAATTTCAGATCTCTTCTTGGGGAAATCGTACTTCACATTCGATTTCCACTATTTGACAATGTAACTCTGACAGAAAACGTGATGTCATCCGGCTTACTGACTCATGAGGAAGTCATGGAAGTTCTCGCTTACAAACTTAATGAAAAATATTTTGCCCTGCAAAAGGAAAAGAAGTTGAGGTAATTACAACCTAAGAAGCACTAATAAGAAGTGCTTTTCTTATTACGATATATCATTCACTTTTTCGTGTTTACAATCGAAAATTAACTCAATTCTGTAATTCAATTGACATTCTTATTTGTGGTCTCAGAATTTGATAAAGTCAGCACCGCTCTTAATTACCACTTTTATTTCGTGGTAAAAAGCTAAAGAGATTGCTTAGAAAAATTAAAGAAATAAAATGTAATCTCTTTTGGTGATATTTAGATTCCCTATCGCAAGTAGGACAGACCCGAGCAAATTTCTATTAAAACGACTATGTAGGGAGGACATATCAAAGGAAAGGGCAGATTTCTCATCTCCTCATGGTTTCGAGTGAGTGTACTATTTTTGTTCCCTTTATTTCGGAGGTTATTAATGTATGGCTTGTATTTAAGTGTACCTTAAAAATAATCGGTTTACCTCAAGAGAATTAATCACTTTACCTCATATAAATACATTTAGCTAGTAAATATTTATTTAGTTTCAAGTATCATTACTCCAAACTAATAATATACTTTTCCTCAAGTTTTACTAATACAATTTGCTAATGTTTTAGTACATGTACTATAAATAGTGTACAAAATCCTCACTTTACTTGAGATAAATATACTAAAACATTAGCAAATTGCATTAAAAATTGAGGCAAAGGTTTATCAGTTCGGAGTAATAATATTTTACTTGAGACTGGATAAATATTAACTAGCTAAATTTATTTATATGAGGTAAAGTGATTATTTTCTTGCAGTAAACCCATTAGGTAGTTTTAGGTGAATTTGCATTGCCCCTTAATTTGATGCTGCTGCTCTATTTACAGAATGACTACTTATCAGGATGTCAGAATTTCCTCCCTCTGGTTTTTTGGGGGGAAAGGAAGTGGTCAGTTGGCAATAGAAGTAGAATTCTTGAAAAATCTAAAAGTTCTACAAAAAGCAGCAGTAAATTCACCTGAAAAATTAAATATGTGTGTGCCAATAAATCCGCCGATCTTCATACCAAATTCCGCAACTGTGACAATTAAATTCACGGTGATTGTAAGTGAACCCTTTTATATTTTCAATGTACTATACAATAATAAGTTTTGGATATATTTGGTTATATATTTTAGGGAGGAAGGACATTTGCTGCAAATGAAGATGCTACCTGGATGCTATCTGGATTTATTTGACATGGCATTCTTGGAAAATTGTGGAAAATGGTGCCGGCACGGAGAATCAGAAAGGAGGATGACCATGAAGCTGACCCAACAATATGCAAAGCAGATGCAAATCAAGACAGATATGGTCCAGTCCAAAGTTGCACATTCCATTGGGAAACAAAACGCACACGTACTCTCCCCTCGCACAGAACACAACTTCATAGCAATAACGAAAGCACGACTCGGCTCCCCAATCTCATTCTGTTGGGTTTTGGGTTAGTATTATAGTATTGTAATATTAATTATACATATATTAACATACAAATACCTAGATTATTATACCATTGGCTCAATATATACTGTAATTGCATTACGTATGGAAATTATTTGAATATATTTTTATAGGGAAAAGTTTCTTTGAGTTTCAGACAGTAAGGTGAATGTATAAGACCATGCGCGCTTTGTTTGCGCTGCAAGCGGCGGCATTCCTTGCATAATGTCTCTCCCTACTCTTCTATTCGATAAACTATTTGTGCCATTATTTTAGAATTTTGGCTTATTGCCTAGTAAGGAGTAAGAATTATTCCGCCAAATTTAGCAGCATTGATACCCGAACGGAAGCATGCAGCACAACCGACACTGTAGCCAACAGTCACGCAAGCACAACAGACAACCCTAATAATACAATCTTTATAAATTTAGCAATCTAATTAGGTTGCACTGTTCCGTAGTATAAAACAGAATACATAAGAATTTAATAGAGTACTTTAGATAAAAATAGAATACTTCAAAACAAACACAATATTTGAGTTAAAAATGTGATATTATAGGTATAAATAGTTCTACAATACTATTTGTATCTAAATAACTTTAATAATATCTAAAAAGAACTATTTATACCTATGAAATCACATTTTTAACTAAAATGTTCTATTTATTTTGAAGTATTCTATTTTTATCTAAAGTACTCTATTAGATTCGAATGTAATCTATTTTATACTACGGAACAAATTTATAAAGATTGTATTATTAGGGTTGTCTGGTGTGCATGCGTGACTGTTAGCTACAGTGTCGGTTGCGCTGCATGCTTCCGTTCGGGTATCAATGCTGCTAAATTTGGCGGAATAATTCTTACTCCTTACTAGGCAATAAGCCAAAATTCTAAAATAATGGCACATTTTGCATCTGCATTAATTATGTACCAGTGAATATTTAATGATCTTTAAATCTGTCCTGTAATATTGTAACTCCAGGTTATCATTTCAGTTGTGTTATATGTACTTGTATATGTGATATGATTGCCGACGACCTTTCTGAATAAATATACCATACCATACCATACCATACCAGAGAAACTAAGGAAGTTGCAGTCAGCAATAAAGGGGTTCCTACCACATTCACTTTCAAGCGTTCAAATAATCTTCCAAATGGGCTAACGCAAGTACCTTTCATAGAATTCTCAACATGAACAGTTTTCAACTAGGCATTAGAGCTTTGATTTGAAAGGAACTATAAGGTTCTCATTTGCTTTTGTATTTTATTGAGAACTGTTGCATTTGTAGTAAATGTTATTATTTTTTTAATAAAATAATTCGACACAGATATAGATTTGTTTCATTTAAATTCATTTTGTTAACGTCAATTCAATTTAAGCTTGCATTCCAGAACAGTACTATTTGATAAAGATATTGAAAATTCAGATCGATTAAGGATAGGATATAGAGTATTCGTGTTTCTGACGCGCACTTGACTGATTCTTACTTTTGTAGTAGAAACATTTTTAGTTGCATGTTTAGGAATCTTGCACTCTACGTCGTTGTTGAAAGTCAGACGGTGAACTTCAGACCTTTCCTTGACAATAGCTGCGGGAAAGCAGTGAATTAAAACACTCCTCACAGGTGATATCTTTTCTAGTTTTCTTAAGTTTCCTGTCTTCGTATTTATAAGAAGTAGTAGTACTTAAGTTGTCAACTATCGTACTGAAAAATATTTATATTAATACCAGAAATCGTAACTCAACCTTCTCTACTTTGCCATAATTAAGGTATTACTTCCATTTCCACATGACATTACTTAATTGTTTACATAGAAAGGATTGCCGGTTCAGGTTTCTATTCTTAGTTGATTATGTGCGCAATAGAACAAGATAACTTTAATTGATTTCAGAAAATGTTTGATTCAAACAAAATTTCCAAATTTGTAAGGGATAAAGTCTGCTAAAATGACTAAAATTGGTTTAACAATTGTAGCGATCAAAAGAAGGTAAATTTAAGTTCTTTTACGTATATACAATTTACGTTGTATATACGTTTATGTGTCTCAAGGACATTGATAAAGTCAAAGTCTTGTGATGTTGTGACGTACAGAAGAAAGGATGTTTAGTTAACTAATTATAAGATAGCTGTTAAATGTTAATAAGTATATTAATTATAATTATGATGTTAACTAATATTTGTAATTTAGGGTGCCCTACTGATATTCGACTTTAGAAATGTCTTTGCCAAGTGATTCGGATGTAGATGTTCCTGCCAAAAAGCAGAAAACTGAGCAGAGTGATGATTGGAGGACATCAGCTTTTACTTTCCAAGATCTCTGTAGAAACATGTATTTGAAGTAGAGCTGATTAACGAGCCCCTATCGAGCCCATATCGAGCCGAGCCCTTAACGAGCCGAGCCTTTCTCGAGCCGAGCCCTTATCGAGCCGAGCCCTTATCGAGCCGAGCCCTTATCGAGCGGCTCGGCGAGCTTTTCAAAAAAACATAGATGGGCCTCATGATGTAAAAGTAGTAGCAAACAAACAATATAGTCCGGCAGGCAAATGTATGGTTCCCCTACTAAATTTTTATAATAAAAAAGCACAATTATATCTGAGAATTGCATATCTATTCATTAAAAATAATATTACTGTAAGTCAGACCAATATTCATATTTCAGATATTCTCAAGAGTATTTAGGGTACGGTTAGAGTATTAAGGATACAGTTAGGTTATTTAGGGTACAGTTAGGGTATTTAGGGTACAGTTAGGGTATTTAGGGTACAGTTAGGGTATTTAGGGTACAGTTAGGGTAGTTAGGGTACAGTATGGGTATTTAGGGTACAGTTAGGGTATTTAGGGTACAGTTAGAGTATTTAGGGTACAATTATAGTATTTAGTGTACAGTTAGGGTATTTGGGGTACAATTAAAGTATTTATGGTACAGTTAGAGTATTTTGGGTACAGTTACAGTATTTAGGATACAATAAGGGTATTTACGGTACAATAAGGGTATTTTGGGTACAGTTAAAGTATTTAGGGTACAGTTAGGGTATTTAGGGTATACTTAAGGTATTTAGGGTACAGTTAGTGTATTTAGGTTACAGTTAGGGTAATTAGGGTACAGTTAAGGTATTTAGGTTACAGTTAAAGGATTTAGGATACCATTAAAGTATTTAGATTTACAGTTAGAGTATTTAGGGTACAGTTAGGGTATTTAAAGTACAGTTAGGGTATTTAGAGTACAGTTACGATATTTCGGGGTTATAATGTTGTAGTTGGAGTTCATCGGTTTTACTATGAATTATCAGTGTCAGTAATTATTATTATGCAACGAAAGTAATTTGTAATTTTTTGTATTCGAAGATATAATGACAAAGGATTTTATTGACAAATTATCGATTTATGAGTCCGCTTTGCATTTTACCTACTGTTACATTTTTATAGTTTAACTGAAATGCATCCCATTTTACGGATCAAATCCGTTCATCTTTTCAGCTGCCGCTTCCCCATAAGTGCATATTGGCGATTTTGTTAACCACAGTTTTAAGCAAATGCATTTTCTAATAGTCTCATCTGCCAGTGATTGCCGACGGTTCCTTAGCAAATCTGGTCCATTTGAAAAAAGACACTCCACTGGCACTCCTGATCCATGGATGCAGAGAAAATCTCTTGCCATTT